>CM060350.1:24312936-24320436 GCA_030674155.1 Stramonita haemastoma | reverse complement strand
GTGTGTGTGTGTGTGTGTGTGTGTGTGTGTGTGTGTGTGTGTGTGTGTGTGTGTGCGTGCGTGCGTGTGAGTGTGTGTGTGTGTGTGTCATGCATATGCATGCACGTGCTCACGTGGTGCCTGCGTGCTTGCACATGCTCAGGCTTACGTGCGTGCAAGCATGCTTACATGCTTCGCTACATACGTGTGTGTGTGTGTGTGTGTGTGTGTGTGTGTGTGTGTGTGTGTGTGTGTGTGTGTGTGTTGTGTGTGTGTGTGTGTGTGTGTGTGTGTGTGTGTGTGTGTGTGTGTGTGTGTGTGTGTGTTGTGTGTGTTTGCGTGTGTGTATACTGGGAGACAGAGGGAAGGAGAAGAGAGAGAGACGGAGAGAGAGACAGAGAGAGAGTCAGAGAGAGACAGACAAACACAGAGAGGGAGACAGACATACGGAAAGAGAGAGACAGAGATTGATAGAGTTCATAGCGCACGTTAAAGAACCCAGGGCAGCAAGAGAGTTGTCCCCAGCAAAATTATGATCAAAAAAGCCACTTTGAAAGGGAAACAAATACAGATTACGACAGGAAAAGAAGAAAAAAAACAAAAAATGGGTGACGCTGTACATGTGGTGACGCACTCTTCCCAGGGAGATCAACCCGAATATCACACAGAGAAATCTACCGTGACTTAAAAGTGGTATACAATAAAAATACAATACAATACAATACAATACAATACAATACAAATACAGTACAGTACAGTACAATACAGTACAGTACAGTACAGTACAGTACAATACAATACAATAAAATACAATACAGTGCAGTACAGTACAGTACAACAATACATACAATACAATACAATACAGTGCAGTACAGTACAATACAATACAATACAGTACAATACAGTACAGTACAGTAAAGTACAATACAATACAATACAATACAATACAGTACAGTACAGTTCAATACAATACAATACAGTACAGTACAGTACAGTACAGTACAATACATACAGTACAGTACAGTACAAACGTACAGTACAGTACAGTACAATACAATATAATACAATACAGTACAGTACAATACAATACAGTACAGTACAGTACAATACAGTACAATACAATATAATACAATACAATACAATACAGTGCAGTACAGTTAATAATACAATACAGTACAGTACAGTACAGTACAGTACAGTACAGTACAATACAGTACAGTACAATACAATACAATACAGTGCAGTACAGTACAATACAGTGCAGTACAGTACAGTACAGTACAATACAGTGCAGTGCAGTACAGTACAATACAGTACAGTACAGTACAGTACAGTACATACAGTACAGTACAATACAGTACTACAGTACAGTACAGTACAATACAATACATACAGTACAGTACAGTACAGTACAATACAGTGCAGCACAGTACAATACAATACAATACAGTGCAGTACAGTACAGTACAGTACAATACAGTGCAGTACAGTACAATACAATACAATACAATACAGTACAGTACAGTACAATACAGTACAGTACAATACAGAACAGTACAGTACAATACAATACAATACAGTGCAGTACAGTACAATACAGTGCAGTACAGTACAATACAGTGCAGTACAGTATAGTACAGTGCAGTACAGTACAGTACAGTACAGTACAGTACAATACAGTGCAGTACAATACAGTGCAGTACAGTACAATACAGTGCAGTACAGTATAGTACAGTGCAGTACAGTACAGTACAATACAGTGCAGTACAGTACAATACAGTGCAGTACAGTACAGTACAGTACAGTACAATACAATACAGTACAGTACAGTACAGTACAATACAATACAATACAATACAATACATACATCAGTACAGTACAGTACAGTACAGTACAGTACAGTACAGTACAGTACAGTACAGTACAGTACACAGTACAATGCTGTGCAATGTAACAGAAAAGAACATAATACAATAGAACACATTACAACGCAATACAATGTAACAGAGCACAACACAATATAATGCAACACAACACATACAAAATAATACAACACATTACAACACACCAAAACACACTACAATATGGTACAATACAACACAACCCAATACAACACATTACAACACAATGCAATGCAACACTATACAACAAAATCCCAGGCAATACATTATAATAACAACATAGATTTTCTTCCTCCTCTCGTTGTCACACATAACAAACCCCTGTCATTTTTTTTCTTCAACATCAGACTTTTGAGGGGGTAGGGGGGGGGATGATAATCAGTCTACTTGATTGTCAAGATTGATAAGTTACATGGGTTTGGGTTGTTTTTTCTTTCAGTCAACATTTCTTCCCCCTATCATTCTCACACTGAACACACCCCTGTCCTGCTGTGTCTCACGTGCCTCCTCTATGCATTTATCTACCACACTGAGTAAGGAGTGAAGAAGTGGGGAGACACCCTCAGTGTTGGCATTTTTCCTGGGTAAGAATGACTGTTATGAAATAGACAGGCTGGAGTTGTAAAAAAAAAAAAAAACTAGAGGAGAGAGATAGATTCTGTTGAATTTTGCTTGATCCTGTTGTTTTCTGTGGTATGCTTCAGCCCTTTGCCTGTCCCTGTTTACTTGAGACGGACACTTGCGGCGAAACATATCACCGTGAAATGTGATGCTTGCTGGACTGGAGTGAATGAACGGCTTTACATGAATATAGAGTGAGGCTACGCATGACCTCAGGATGACTAGATGCCATGAGTAAAGAGAATCTAGATAAATTAGGCTGTCTACTATATTTCAGCCGCCGCTGTGGCCTAGTGGTTAGGGCGTTGTACTCGTAATCTAAAGGTTGCGGGTTCGATCCCAGCTATTCCGCTATGGCGTTGTGCCCTTGGAAAAGGCACTTTACGGCTATTTTCTCACCCCACCCAGGTGTAAAAGGGGTACCAACCTTGTGTTGGGGGTTAACCCTGCGATAGACTGGCGTCCTATCCAGGGGGGAGTCTATGACTCTCAGTCGCTTAACGCCACAGAAACTGGGATAAGCACCGGCCTGATGAGCCTTATGGCTCGGGACAGACTTTAACTTTTTTTTTTTTTAACTATATTTCACATGAGGAGAGAGAGAGAGAGAGAGAGAGAGAGAGAGAGAGAGAGGAGAGAGAGAGAGAGAGAGAGAGAGAGAGAGAGAGAGAGAGAGAGAGAGAGAGAGAGAGAGAGAGAGAGCAGGCATATGCCATACCAGTATTGATCACTGATTCCAGACCAACTCCTGTCGTACCAAGTAGAAAAACTAAAGTCTGAAGATTCCAATACAAGTTGTACATTCTGTACAATGTGGGGGGGGGGGGGGGATTGAAAAGGCAAGGAATCAATCTGAACCAGGACCTACACTATGGACAAGCGGCTAGAACCATGTAACTTCAATCTCTTGGATTTATGAAGTCGTGGATTTGAATCTGGGTGGCGTCTGGTAAATAAAGGATAGGATTTTTTTTTCTACCATCTCCCAAGTCAGCTTCAAGTGCAGACCTGCCAATTCTTTCCATTTTTTTCGTGTATTTTGCACCTGAAAAAATTCAAATATCCACATTAGAGATCCAGTCATTCATGTCAGTGTTCGGTGGGTTACAGAAACATGAACATACCCAGCATACATCCCCGAAGACGAAATGCGGCTACCTTCAAGGTGGGCAAAATCGGGTCACTTTGCAAAATGTCCCCATTAGTGAAGCTGAGACTTTCTTTGGTTTCCTCTTTGTAATGGTGTTGCTGATACGATGTGTGTGTGTGTGTGTGTGTGCGTGCGTGGTGCGTGCGTGCGTGCGTGCGTGCGTGCGTGCGTACGTGTGTGTACATTCGATTTTGCTAAAACTATAAATTGTTATTGATTGTTTGTGTGTTGTATAGGTCGAATGCAAGCGCTTTGATTTGTTTTTACAAGATATAGCGCTATATAAATTCCATGTGGTGTTGTTGTTGTTGTTGTTGTTGTTATTATTGTTGTTGTTATTGTTGTTGTTGTTGTTGTTGTTATTATTATTATTATTATTATTATTATTATTATTATTATTATTTATTATTATTATTATTATTATGATGATTATTATTATTATAACATGTATAACATTGCCTGCTGTTGTCAGTGATGAAGCACATGATGTGGCACTGTCAGCATGTTGTGCTCCTTGCTTGAAAAGTGGGGGTTCCAGTCCTGTAAGAGTCACTGGGTTTTTGGTATGTGTGTGTGTGTGGTTTTTTGTTTTAATTCTAAATAGCTCTTACCCTGAGTGATTGTTCTGTAGGTCGTAGCCTGGTTGGGAAAACTGGTGACACACAGTCCAGCTTTCACCAGTCATGAAGTACATGATGATTATGGCACTGTTAGCATGTTGTGGTGCTTGCTTGAAAAGTGTGGGTTCAAATACCATAATAGTCATTGGGTTTTCTTTTTTTTAATTCTGGATGGCTCTTACCCAGAATCAGTGTTCTGTAGGTCGTAGCCTGGTTGGGAAGACTGGAAACACACAGTCCAGCTTCCATCCCTTTACAGAGGCAGCTGTGGTCAAAGTACTTGACCATCAGTGATTGTCGCTCTTCTTCAGTTTAACGTCTGTTTACATAAGTGATATCAGACCTGTGGTTGTCGTGCAAGTAGCGAAAACTGTCTCTAATTCCGTGTACTTGACCATCGCTGCAGGTGTCTGTATCTCTGGGGTTCTCACTGACGTTGGCATATATCATGATAGGAAGTATAGTGTACAGCCCTGTCAAGAGATGTCAAAGCAGGTGCCAGGTGCCAGGTGCCAGGTGCCAGGTGCCAGTGCCAGGTGCCAGGTGCCAGGTGCCCTTCTGTAGCGTCAGCCCTCCCCTTAGCAGGACCTGGAATTCTCCTGCAAGTAAACAAAAAAATGTAAAAAAAAAAAAAAATTAAGGTCAAGGTGTCCATAACCTGTGTGGTCGTAGAGGAGCGAGCGTCAGAGACCTCAGCTTCTTCAGGGGCCAGCATATTGAGGGCGGCGCCCATCTCCTCTCCCTCGCTGCTTTACCTTCCCTGACCCTAAAGAGGGTAGGTCCCCATTGACAGCTGGGTGAAAACTGGAGGAAACTGTGCTGAAGCCAAGGCGCCCAAACGGTCACCCATCCAACTGGTAACCACGCTCGACACTGCTAAACCTGGCTGGGGGAAAGCCAGCGCTCTGACCACTGAGCTATCCCGTCCCTGTCCCCAAAGTAAAGAAAACTGTCTCTAATTCAGTGGCCTCCGTTGCTCTGCTCTGGTCTCGTGGTGACCTCAGTCTTGGTTTTCCCTGACACCTCTCTGCCTGTGGTCAGTTGATGTCAAAGCCTTTGGGCTCTGAGGTTGTTGTTGTTTTTTTTTTAATTTTATTTGTTATTTTTATATCGTGGATAATGGGATACGCACTCATGTGCTTTTTTTTTTATATTACATCCAGTACCTCGTGTGTATGCAGTTTTTTTTTGTTGTAAATCTGGTCATCTGTTCCTACCTGCAAACAATGGCCTACTCTTACAAAAAGCGAAACAGGATTTAACATGGTTCATGGGAGAAGGTTGTTGGAGGGGATGGTGCAGCGACCACCACCCCAGGTGAATGTCTCTTTCGGTCTGGTTCCAAGACCAGGCTATTTTTTATGTCTGGTTCTAAGACCGGTCTATTCTTGATGTCTGGTTCTAAGACCGGTCTATTCTTGATGTCTGGTTCTAAGACCGGTCTATTCTTGATGTCTGGTTCTAAGACCGGTCTATTCTTGATGTCTGGTTCTAAGACCAGGCTATTTTTGTGGTCAGTTTATTTCTTTTATTTTTTTTATTAATTTATTCTTTTATATGGAGGATAATGGAATAAGAACGCCTAGCCCAGGACCGAGATGCCTGGAGACAGCTGGTTGGCGGCCTATGCCCCAGAAAGGACCACAGGCAGACATGATATGACATAATGGAATAAGCACCCATGTGCTTTTTTTCATCCAGTCCCCGTGTGTATGCAGTTTTTTTTGTAAATCTTGTCATCTGTTCCCACCGGCACACGATGGCCTACACTTACGAAAAGCGGAACAGGATTTAACGTGTGCGCAAGATGTTCTGCGTGCGTTAGCACACGGGGCCTCGGTTTAAAGTCTCATCCCAAGGACTTTTGGGGAGAGTGGAGTCAGCACTGATGTAAACTCCAGGGGAAAAATCACCTCGATCGGGAATTGAACCCGGGTCGTCAAATTGCGAGGACAATGTTCTGACCACTAGGCTATCCGTTCCCCTGGTCAGCCTAGGGCTGGAGAGGTCAGAATGAGCGATGTGGGAACATCAGTGCAGACCATCAGTGAAGCTGAAGTTCAAACAACTGTTTGGAGGTCAGTTTGCCTTTCCTCTGTCCCTCACTCTGTCTTCAAAGTCAAAGTCAAAGTCAAACTTTTCTTTCCAGATGGTACAGTGAAATAGCAGTGCAATTGCTTTTTTTTCGTCAAGCCATCCATCTAAGAAAAGAAATTATATATATGCATATTTGAAATAGGAAAAGGCTTGAGAAGATATGTCTTCAATGTGTGCGTGCGTGCGTGCGTGCGTGCGTGCGTGCGTGCGTGTGTGTGTGCGTGCGTGCGTGTGTGTGCGTGCGTGTGTGCGTGTGTGTGTGTGTGTTTAGTGCATAGAGTCCAGAAAACAGTGCGATCATCGAAGTGACTGCACATCATTGGCAGACGAGAGCATCTGTGTGTCGGACACTGCGGACGTGACCTTCAACTCCACCAAGCCTCCTGGACTGATCAACTTCGACAGACCAGGAAGGTTCAGCCTGAGCTCTCTCCCTGCCAACACCACCCACTGTCCACCCACCCACTACCAGTGTCCAGGGGATGACGGCTTCTGTCTACCTGTCTACAGCAGGTGTAACGAGATGATAGACTGCCCGGGGCATGAGGATGAGGCAGCGTGTGAGGTGCACACCTGTGATGGGCTGTACCGGTGCCGTGGACTGGACAGGACCATCTGCTTACATAAAAACCAGCTGTGTGATGGCTATCCCCAGTGCCCACTCGAAGATGATGAACTGGTGTGTGGGATGAAGGAGACCTGCCCTGACCAGTGTGTCTGTTACGGCATGACCATGTATCGCTCTGAGACTAACCTCCATCTGCGGTACCTGGAAGGCAGGGGCACTGGGCTGACCTCAGAGGTCATAGCTGATCACACCATGCTGATCCATCTGGGGGTTGGGGCGTGTGGGTGGAGAAACGTCAGTGACATGAGACTGGTCAACCTGCACGTGTTGGACCTCAGTGACAACCTGATTCGAGATGTCAGCTTTCGAAATTTAGCTCAGTTCAAGAATCTGAAAGAGTTGGTTCTTGCTGGGAACCCTTTGTCCACGAGGTTTTCCCCCTTCGCCATCCATTACAGTCTGACGAAGATGTCCCTGTTGAACCTGTCCGGGGTTCCCGACCAGTCCCTCAACCTGCGCCTGTTTTCCCACTTCATGCCCCACACCCAGGTGCTGGACCTGTCC
>CM060350.1:24287936-24307936 GCA_030674155.1 Stramonita haemastoma | reverse complement strand
TCGCGACAACGTTAATCCTGTTCCGCTTTGTCGTAAGAGTAGGCAATTGTGCCGGTGGGAACAGATGACAATATTACAAAATGCATACACACGGGGACTGGATGAAAAAAAGCACATGATTGCTTATTCTGTTATCCTCGATATAAAAGAATAAATAAATAAATAAATCTCTCTCTCTCTCTCTTTCCTCCTCCTCCTCCTCCTCCTCCTCCTCCTACTACTACTAGGCCCTACTCATTTTTCTGTAGGACTTCATTTCACGAAGCACCAAATCTCAACCCTTCAACTGTTATCATGGCTGCATAATCGCTAATGCAAACTTCTACATTGATAGTGGTGCATGTGAACCTATAAAAAGTGCTTAGTCATGTATGTGTGTACGTGCGTACCGCGACGTGTGTGTGTGTGTGTGTGTGTGTGTGTGGTGTGTGTGGGTGGGTGGGTGGGTGGGTGGGTGTGTGTATTTACACGTTCGCCTGCCAAAATGTAAACCGCGAGTTTCTGGGTTCGTACCCAGCTCGCCCTTTCTTCCCAGTTTGACGAAAAAATCGAACTGAATGTCAAAGTCATTCGGATGAGACTATAAACCGTGGTACCGTGTGCGAACGCACGCAGAACATCTTGCGCACATGTTAAAATCCCGTTCCGCTTTTCGGAAGAGTAGGCCATCGTGTGCAAAATTATATATATATATATATATATATATATATATATATATATATATATATATATATATATATATATATATATATATATATATATATAACCGGCATGCACACAGGTGTCGTGTGTAGACACCATCCCTGAGGGGGAAAAAAAATAATGGGTAGGCGCTGCACTTGTGGCGACGCGCTCTCCCCGGGGAGAGCAGCCCGAATTTCACGCAGAGAAATCTGATGTGACATAAAGTGGTAAAAAAATATTTTTAAAAAATAAAAGAAATAAAAGAAAATCTCTGGTTTTTTGTGTGTGTGCATACGTGCGTGCGTACGCGCGTGAGCGCTGTGCGCGCGTGTGCGTGCGTGCGTGTGTTTGTGTGTGCGTGTGTGTATGAAAGAAATTCTCTGGTTGTGTGTGTGTGTGTGTGTGTGTGTAGAGAGAGAGAGAGAGAGAGAGAGAGAGAGAGAGAGAGAGAGAGAGAGAGAGAGAGAGAGAGAGAGAGAGAGAGATTGCCTGGTTGTCTGTGTGTATGCTTTTGTGCTTATTTTATTTTATTCTTTTAATTTATTCTTTTATTTCGAGGATAATGGAATAAGCACTCATGTGGGGTTTTATTATTTTTATATATTTTTGTTATTATTTACTCTCGGTGTGTATGCGGTTTTGTAAATTTTGTCATCTGGTCCTACCGGGACACAATGACCTGTGTGAGTACATAAGTGGACTTGTCCGCATTCGTATGTGTGTGTGTGTGTGTGTGTGTGTGTTTTAGCAGGTTATGGGCGGAAGGCCCAATTCAGTTGTTTATTTTAAGTATTCTTAATCAAACACACACACACGCGCGCGCGCACACACACACACGCACAAACGCAAGAACACTTTAATATCTCAATAACATGAAAAATGTATATGGGTCGCAAGTATAACTAAAAACAACAAACATGTAAACACACACACACTACTACTAGTACTACAAGTACTACTAGTACTACTACTGTTCTGGAACCAGATCGATTTTTGAAGCTTTTTCGATGCTTTGACCAGTCTCCGGTTTTAAGACATTTTTGCTATTTTTACTATTGCGCCTTTTTTTGTCTTCATGTCGGCGAAACGTCTTTGTGACTGTCACATTGTAAATTACCGATCCCTGAAGTCCCCACACTTTGTAAGTTGTTTGTATGATTTTAAATACATTGTTTGTCGATCAGTTCATCATGTCTGTGAATGATTTAAGGGTTGAGAATGGTGATTAATTGATTTCATTTGGTTTGATTTAGCAGCGGACGTCTGACGTCTTCCAGTTTTCGGTGCGGTTTTCGATGTGTTACCTTCATGTTATTATTTTTTTTTTATAGATGAACAAGGTGAAGTGTTGAAGCTTTGATCACCTTTTTTATTTGTTTATGTATGAACGTCGTAGTGACGCAGTAGCGCTGAGGTTAGCGAATCTGGAGATCCTAACGATGTTTTCCTACTAGCGCTCGGCAAGGTTGTGCCAGTGCCGCTACGTAACATTTGCGTGCCGCATTTCTCCTCGTACATGACATTCAATGTACACAGAACTTGTTTACAGTTTATTAGCATTTGTTTATCACTGAATTTAGTCCTAGTTGAGCCCTGTCATACGAGTGTGTTGCCATATGTGCCTTGTTATTCATGTACACATTACACACTCACACATACTGCCTTTGGAAGGTGTGTTTTAGTGGTACAGACTGAAACCTCATGATATGACATTTAGATATGTAAAGCCTTTCCACATGTACACATTGACCTTATTCTTGTTTTGTATTTCAGCCACCAGTTATTGTCATTATTATTAGCTGTTTATTTAGTTTTTTCTTTGGGGTTTTGTTTCAGTTCTTCACCACTACACTACAGCTCCTATTACGCATGTCTTTGGACCAATAAAGAGTTGTTTACGGTGACACTATCTGCGGGACTATTCTTTGAACGAAAGGCAGCTCCTGCGAGAAAGTTCTTTGAATGCGAGGCAGAACAGTGAAGAAAAAGTACGGACTTCTTCTGGCGATCAGACGACCCCTCCACACCTGTCAGCATGGAGGACCAGCCTGCCTCAAGAGCCTACGTTGACGAGTTGGAACGACTAGAAACCAGGTCTACCAGTCATCGTTCCAGCAGATCCAGCAAATCTGGGACATCAACATCCAGCAGCCTTGCGGCCCGCAAGCGCGCTAAAGCAGAAGCTTCTCGTGTGCGTGCAGAATTCGCTCGCCGAGAAGCAGAACTTTTGAAACAAGAGGCAGTGATTGAGGAGCAGAGAAAAGTCATGGAAGCCAAATCTGAACGCTTAAGAAGAGAATGTAATGCCGAGCTTAATCTGCTGGCAGAGGAGAAAGAAGCAGCAGCCGCTGAAGCAGAGGCGACTGTTCTGGAGAATGATGGAGAAAATAGAAGTGCCTTGGCAGCTGACATTCCTTCTTCAGTGAGGCTGGATCTACCATCTCAAAGCCAAGATGTACGAACCAGAAGCTATGTCGCAGCCCACGCAGTGACAGGACCTATTCACCAGGAAGATGTGCCCTACAACCCACACGCTGACTACAATCGTCGAGAACACAGATTGAACGTCAGTGCTGAACCTTTTCTGCACTCAAGCCTTTCTTTCCCAGGAGAGCCTAACAACGCTGCGACTCCACCTGATGCCCAGGCCTTGACCAAGTTTTTACTAAAGAAAGATCTCATGCTTTCCAGGCTGACCCACTTCAATGAACAGCCTGAAACCTTTGAAGTATGGCGTGCTAGCTTTTCAAGCATCATGAGAGAGCTAGACGTGACCCCTCAAGAAGAACTTGACCTCCTAGTGAAGTATCTAGGCCCAGAGTCAAGCAAATATGCTCTGAGCTTGCGAGCTTCCAATCCTTCAAATCCTGAGAGAGGCCTGTGTCTATTGTGGCAGCGGCTGGAGGAACGATACGGGTCAGCAGAGCTTGTGGAGTCTTGCCTGAAAGGGAAATTAGACCGTTTCCCTCAACTGACATATAAAGACAACAAAAGATTTTACGAACTGAGTGACATTGTAGACGAGATCCAATGTGCGAAGGAAAATCCGAAGCTCAAAGTCATGTTTTCCGTCTACGATTCGTCAGCTGGTATGAACACCATCATCTGCAAGCTACCGCCAGCTCAGCGGCAGAAGTGGGTCACGCAAGCAGCCAGATACAAAGAGGAACACAGAGTGGCTTTCCCCCCTTTCCCATTCTTGGTTAAATTCATAAGCAACATCAGCAAGATTCAGAACGACCCAGCCTTCTCCTTCGACAAGGACAAACGTCAAGAAAGGGACGTTCCAAGAGATCAAGGGCGAGTCTTCAATAGGAAAACAGACGTTAAGCAGGACATGAGATGCCCCATCCATAAGGCACAGCACCCCTTGACAGAATGCAGAGCCTTTGCTGCAAAGACCTGGAGGGACCGCATTACCTTGCTGAAGGAGACAAACATTTGCTTCAAATGCTTGTCATCAACCGAACACGTCGCCAACAAATGCACTGCCACAGTCCAATGCGAGAAGTGCGGAAAGAAGCACCACACTGTGATGCACCGCGATGGTGATTCATCATCTGCTACGCCAACATCTTCACGACAGTCTCCTCCTAAAGATGATGGCGGGGAGCTCCCGGGGGTGAAAACCAAATGCACATCTCTCTGCAACGGGAAGCAGACCAGTCGATCATGTGGCAAGATAATCAAAGTCCGGATCTTTCCTGAGAACCAGCCTGAAAAGAGCATTCCTGTGTATGCGGTACTGGACGACCAGAGCAACCGGTCACTTGCTGCACCAGAAGTCATGGACAGCATGGGGAACAGGTCACAGGAAATCATCTACAGCTTGACCTCATGCTCTGGGACCTGCAGTATGAGTGGACGCCAGTTCCAAGGACTTTGTGTCCAGTCTTTGGATGGACAGAAAACCCTGCGACTGCCCTCGGTGATAGAATGCAGCAAGATTCCCGATGATAGGTCGGAAATACCGACTCCCGACGTGGCTCTTCACCATCCGCATCTCAACGGCATTGCGAAAGAAATTCCTCAGCTTGATCATGAAGTGTCCATTAGCCTTCTCATAGGGCGTGACCTACCTGAGGCTCACCACGTATTGGAACAGGTGCTAGGACCCCCCTCTTCCCCATTCGCACAACAGCTGCCTCTGGGATGGGTGATTATCGGAGATGTGTGCTTGAACAGGTTGCACAAGCCTTTAGCCGTCAGCGTAGCAAAGACGCATGTTATGCACGGCACCAGAGGAACCATCTTCGAACCTTGTCCCTACGACCTGAAAGTCTCTGAAACAGACCAGTCGGACGGCAGACTTTTTGAAAGAACAGCAAAAGACGAGAAGATTGGGACATCAGTGGAGGACCGACGATTCCTGTCTATGATGGACCAGCACTTTAAAAAAATGAGGCGAATCGTTGGACTGCACCTCTTCCACTCAGATTTCCAGACCCTGTGCCATTGAGTAATCGACCACAAGCTATCAGTCGTGCTCATGGTTTGCACGCATCTTTGAAAAAGGACCCGGTGAAAAGAAAACACTTCTTCGAATTCATGTCCAAGGTCCTGGACAGTGGTTCCGCAGAAGAAGCTCCAGCGCTTGAGAGAGAAGACAGCCGTTGGTATCTTCCTCTCTTTGGCGTCTACCACCCTAAAAAACCAGACAAGATTCGAGGTGTTTTCGACTCATCAGCCACATTTGAAGGATGTTCCCTGAACAACATGCTGCTCTCTGGACCAGACCTCACCAACAGTCTTGTAGGCATCCTCCTGAGATTCCGACGTGATGAGTACGCTATAACCGGTGACATCGAGCAGATGTTCTATCAGTTCTTCGTAGATGAGCACCATCGAGATCTTCTGAGATTCTTCTGGTATGAAGACAATGATTTCAGCAAGCCCCTTGTGGAATACCGCATGTGCGTGCATGTCTTTGGGAACAGCCCTTCACCTGCTGTAGCTACCTATGGTCTGCGGAAAACAGTGGCCTCCACCGAAGAAGACGTGAGGAACTTCGTCTCCCGCAACTTTGACATAGATGATGGTGTGATGTCTGTTCCTGAGAAAGACCAAGCTGCAAGTCTTATGAAACGGACACAGGCAGCTTTGATGGAAAACGGGAAAATCAGGCTTCACAAGTTTGCTTCCAACAACAGGGAAATTCTTCGCGCTCTCCCAAAGGAAGATCTTTGCTCTGAGTTGCAGTCCCTTGATCTCTCAGACTGCTCCACATCCCTACCGACCCACAGCTGCCTTGGTCTACTGTGGAATCTTGATAGAGACACCTTCAAGATCTGCCTTCAGCTGGGAGACACCGCTTTCACTCACAGAGGGATTCTCTCCACACTGAACAGTATATACGACCCCCTTGGCTTTCTGGCACCGGCAGTCATTGCTGGAAAGATCTTGCTTCGTGAAATCTGCCACAAGACTGCGTGGGATGAGCCCCTTCCTGCAACCAGCCAGCAGCGTTGGGAGCAGTGGAAGAAGTCACTGGAGCCCCTCCGCGAGATTGAAGTCCCTCGCATGATTCTTCCAGTCTCACTCTCTTGTACCTCTGATGCGGAGATTCACATCTTCTGCGATGCTTCCGAGAAAGCCATTGCAGCTGTGGCCTACGCCAAGGTAGTCAGTGATCCTGAGAAACACATAGGCTTCATCATGGGCAAATCGAAAGTGGCACCTCAAAGTGGCCACACTATCCCTCGGCTTGAGCTGTGCAGTGCAGTCCTGGCAACGGAGTTGTGGCAAACAATCAGTGAGCAACTTGACATTACCCCAAAAGTGTGACATTCTACACCGACAGCAAAGTTGTCCTGGGCTACATCAGCAACGAGACCCGAAGATTCTACACCTACGTCAGCAACCGTGTGGAACGAATCAGACATGTCTCACATCCAGACCAATGGCAGTATGTACCAACAGATGCAAATCCTGCAGATGCTGCTACCAGGTGTTTCGTTGATGACCTAGACTCAAAGCAAAGGGTCTGGTTGCAAGGGCCAAGAGAGGTCTTGGGGGGCACGTCTTCAGTGCACGCTCCCGAAAAGACTTACCCTTTGGTCTTCCCCGACACTGACAGTGAGGTTAGGCCTCGTGTTTTCAAGACAAAGGTCTCAAGTTCACCTCCTCATTCAACCATGACTTCTCGCTTTGAGAAGTTTTCCAGCTGGGACACTTTGATTAACTCTTTGTGTCTGCTCAGACATGTGTGCCAGAGTTTTCATTCGCCAACAGATTCCTGCAAGAACTGGCATCAATGTTCCCATCACCGCAGCATCGACAGTTTGAGAGCCACAGAGGCCTTTGTCATTCAAGCAGTGCAGACTGACGCATTCTCGCAAGACATGGAATGTTTGGCCAAGAACAAACAGCTCGCTAAATCGAGTTCTATCATCTCACTCTCACCCTTCCGAGATGAAGAAGGACTACTCCGTGTGGGAGGCAGACTTACTGAAGTCAAGGACACACTTGGACTGTCAAGAGTGCATCCTGTAATTCTTCCCAAGAACCATCATGTCTCCACTCTGCTGGTCCGCCATTATCACCAGAAGGTGGGACACCAGGGTCGTCACTTCACTGAAGGAGCTCTGCGATCAGCTGGATTTTGGATCATCGGTGCCAAGCGCCTCGTCGCATCCGAAATCCAGCAATGTTTCACTTGTAGAAGACTTCGTGGCAGACAGGCCAGCCAACAGATGGCGAGCCTCCCAGTTGACAGAGTCATCCCTTCTGCCCCATTCTCCCACGTTGGCTTGGACGTTTTCGGCCCATGGTCAGTCGTCACAAGGAAGACTAGAGGTGGGCAGTCCAATACCAAAAGATGGGCAGTGATCTTCACCTGTATGGCTACTCGGGCCATCCACATCGAAGTCCTGGAAGACATGAGCAGTTCGTCTTTCATCAATGGTCTGAGGAGGTTTATCGCTCTGCGAGGTCCAGTGACTGAACTGCGTTCCGATCGAGGCACCAATTTCATTGGAGCCGCCAGAGAGCTGGGAGCAAAGGCCTTTTTTGTTGAAGAAGGGCCTGTTCGAGAACATCTCCTGAAAACTGGGATCACCTGGAAGTTCAACGTTCCTCACGCCTCTCACATGGGGGGTTCATGGGAAAGACTGATAGGTATCGTTCGACGGATTCTGGACGCCTTGCTGTTGGACATGAGGCGGAAGCCGCTCACGCACGAGGTGTTGTGCACCCTTCTTGCAGAGGTCTGTGCCATTGTGAATTCCAGACCCATTGTTCCCATCTCACATGACCCTGACTCCCCCCTTGTCCTTACACCATCCATGCTGTTGACAACAAAGTGCGAAGGGGATCAGGTTCCTGCGGTATCCAGCGACATGAGGGAAACCTACAAGCACCAGTGGAAACACGTCCAAGTCCTCTCGAACACTTTCTGGAAGCATTGGCAAGAAGAATATTTGCAGTCGCTGCAGCAGAGGCGTAAATGGGCAAGTCCAGAGGAGAACATCAAGGAAGGAGACCTTGTGCTTCTCCATGATGCAGGAACTCACAGGTGTGAATGGCCTGTCGGCTTAGTGACCCGCACCTTTCCCAGCAGCAAAGACTCGCTTGTTCGATCGGCGGAAATTCGCATAGTCAAAGACCAGACCAGTGACAGAACTTGTTCCTCTCTAATTCAGTGACAAGATATCAGCTCTCAGATGGACTGTTTTTTTTTTTTTGAAAAGTGATGTGTTGATGTGTTTGTTAGCTTTGGGTATAGTTGTTAAATATGTTTTTTGAGGACTTATAGAAAGTTTGAAGTTGACCAAGAATCTCAATATCCTAAGACAGTCTCATGGCCTAGTGATCATTGTTTTAGTGCATAGATTACCCATTTGTGTGTTTTTTCTTCCTCCTTTTCCTTTCATTTGGTGTGTTTTGTAGTGATATCAAGTAGATATCAGACGGGGAGTGTTCTGGAACCAGATCGATTTTTGAAGCTTTTTCGATGCTTTGACCAGTCTCCGGTTTTAAGACATTTTTGCTATTTTTACTATTGCGCCTTTTTTTGTCTTCATGTCGGCGAAACGTCTTTGTGACTGTCACATTGTAAATTACCGATCCTGAAGTCCCCACACTTTGTAAGTTGTTTGTATGATTTTAAATACATTGTTTGTCGATCAGTTCATCATGTCTGTGAATGATTTAAGGGTTGAGAATGGTGATTAATTGATTTCATTTGGTTTGATTTAGCAGCGGACGTCTGACGTCTTCCAGTTTTCGGTGCGGTTTTCGATGTGTTACCTTCATGTTATTATTTTTTTTTTATAGATGAACAAGGTGAAGTGTTGAAGCTTTGATCACCTTTTTTATTTGTTTATGTATGAACGTCGTAGTGACGCAGTAGCGCTGAGGTTAGCGAATCTGGAGATCCTAACGATGTTTTCCTACTAGCGCTCGGCAAGGTTGTGCCAGTGCCGCTACGTAACATTTGCGTGCCGCATTTCTCCTCGTACATGACATTCAATGTACACAGAACTTGTTTACAGTTTATTAGCATTTGTTTATCACTGAATTTAGTCCTAGTTGAGCCCTGTCATACGAGTGTGTTGCCATATGTGCCTTGTTATTCATGTACACATTACACACTCACACATACTGCCTTTGGAAGGTGTGTTTTAGTGGTACAGACTGAAACCTCATGATATGACATTTAGATATGTAAAGCCTTTCCACATGTACACATTGACCTTATTCTTGTTTTGTATTTCAGCCACCAGTTATTGTCATTATTATTAGCTGTTTATTTAGTTTTTTCTTTGGGGTTTTGTTTCAGTTCTTCACCACTACACTACAGCTCCTATTACGCATGTCTTTGGACCAATAAAGAGTTGTTTACGGTGACACTATCTGCGGGACTATTCTTTGAACGAAAGGCAGCTCCTGCGAGAAAGTTCTTTGAATGCGAGGCAGAACAACTACTACTAGTCCTTCGGATGAGACTTTAAACCGAGGCCCCGTGTGCGAACGCACGCAGAACATCTTGCGCACACGTTAAATCCTGTTCCGCTTTTCGTAAGAGTAGGCCATCGTGTGCCGGTGGGAACAGATGACAATATTTACAAAAACTGCATACACACGGGGACGGATGAAGAAAAGCACATGATTGTTTATTCTGTTATCCTCGATATAAAAGAGTAAATAAATAAATAAATAAAATAAATAAATAAACTACTACTACTACTACTACTACTACTACTACTACTACTACTACTACTACTACTATTACAACAACTACTACTACTACCACTACTACTACTACTACCACCACTACTATAGATCCACAATTTCACAAGTAACCCAAACTTCCAGCATTATTTTGAACCAGTCCCGGAAAGGTCAAGGCTGCTCCTTGCAGAAAACTATTCTAGGCCTGTTCTCAGCACTTTCGAAACGACATAGCAGAGCATCGACTCACCAGTTACTGTGGAACCAGCGAAGGCAGGCCGACTCTCTTCTTCCTCTCCGCGTGTAGGCTAACTTGCACCAACATGGCGGATCAAATGTTCCTGTTCTGGGGGTCTGGCAGCGTCCCTTGCTGGAAGCCCATGATCGTGCTAGAGGAGAAAGGGCTGAGTGGCTACAAGAACCAAATGGTCAGTTTCGCCGCCAAGGAGAACAAGTCAGAGCCGGTGATGAAACTGAATCCTCGTGGACAGGTAAGTGTTAGGATTACAGCAAGTGTGTTGATGTCAAGGACGTATACATACATACATGTATATTAAGTATGATTGGCAACTTGGATGAAAACCCCATGCATGCTTGCAAGTCTTTTTTTTTATGACCCCAGCGTGTGAAATTGTGGGAGTGTTATAAAAAAAGTTGTGCATCAAGCTTTGTCTTTTTTATTATTTAGATGTGCTGATTTAGGCAGGTGTGAGACTAGCCTACGAACGCCGGGCTCCTTACAAAACTGATGGAGGGGAGTTGGGGGGGGGGGGGGGGGTAGAATACCGGCCGGCACACGTAATACCCATGGAGAGAGAGGTATGGTGAATTTCGTAATGCCCCACTCGCCTAGTAGCCCAGGTCTAGGTCTAGCCGTTCTTGCTCTGATTTCAGGAGAGAACAAGTGGGGTAAGGTTCTGCCCTCTCCCCTCCTCCCCCCCCCCCCTCTCTCTCTCTCTCTCTCTCTTCTCTCTGGCTCGCCCTGTCGGTCCGTCTCTCTCTAGCTCTCAGTATACCTCAAGTTAGTCGCCATTATCAATGATAATTGATAGTCCCACTAGTAGATAGCTCAGCATAAGCCGGATGAAGAAAATTGAAAAGTATGCCAATTGATTCAAGATACTTGCAACCCTTTGAAAGAAAGATTATCAATTTCTCTCTCTCTCTCTCTCTCTCTCTCTCTCTCTCTCTCTCTCTCTCTCTCTCTCTCTCTCTCTCTCTCTCTCTCCAGTGATAACACATGTTCACAATAACAATAATTCTACTCGTAAGATAACTTCTCAGATTGACACAACACTTGCATACATGTCTCATTGTCTGCCCACTTTGTATTAGGGATGGGTTGTTTGTAGCATGGGTGGTTTTATTGAGGGGGGAGGTGGGTGCATTCCTCAGCAAGGGCCCTTAAGTTTATCAATGACAATGACTTGTGTGTGTGTGTGTAACTTGTTGAGTTGCCTCACCATGATTAAGGTTCTGGGTTCTTCTTCTTCTTCTTCTTCTTCTTCTTCTTCAAATGCTCAGACAGCAACTACTGGTGGATCAGTGGTCTAGGAGGTAATGGGCCTTGCCTAGAAAGAGAAAAGTCTGGGTAGGCTAGGAGTGTGCAGTGGTTTGAATCCCGTTTGAGCCTCAAACTTTCCCCCCATCCATTAGACCATAAGTGGTCTGGGTGCTAGTCTTTCGGATGAGATGATAAACCGAGGTCCCGTGTGTTACACATCATTATTTAGCACACGTAAAAGAACCCACGGCAACTACGGGGCTGTTTCTGGCAAAATTCTGTAGAAAAAAGCTCCTCTGATAGGGAAACAAATACAGTTGCAGACAGGAAAAAGAAAGCAAATAATGGGTGGGCACTGCACTTGTAGTGACACACTCTCCCCGAGGGGAGAGAGCAGCTCGAATTTCACACAGAGAAATTTGCTGTGACATTAAGTGGTATAAAATAAAATTTTAAAAACAAAAATACTGTTGTCTGTCATATGAGCGAAAATGCATGGCACTGAGCTGCTGTGAAGCGCCTGACAAGGCAGGCCCAGCGCCGCTGACTTTGGCCTGGGAGAGATTGGTTAATGTTCTCTTTTACGTCTTTCTGGAACAAAAACAGGCAGGAGAATGGACCAAGCAGGCAGAAAAGAGACATGTAAAAAGGAGTTGACAGGAAGAAAAAGAACAAGGCAGAAACAGAGTGATCGAAAAGAGGAAATATCTTGCTCAGAATTTCCAGACTGTGGGGATGCTGTTTATACTGACAGGCCCCCGGCATCCCCATGAGGAAGGGTCCTGGGTTGACCCTTAGGGTTGACCCTTATGGCTGACCCTGATGGTTGACCCTTAGGGCTGACCCGTAGGGCTGACCAGGGTGTTAATCATGAATACAAGGAAGGACAGTACAGTTGATTTTAAACCTCTGTTTTCATCTGTACATGTATAGTTTCACAGGTTGTAGAGCTGGTTTTAAATCCTCTTTAGATATATATATATATATATATATATATATATATATATATATATATAATATATATATATATATATATATATATATATATATATATATAATCGCACAGTTTAGAGCAGATTTAAACCCCTGTTTTAATCTGCACATAGTTTCACAGGTGAAAGAGCTGGTTTTAAATCCTGTTTAAATCTGTATCTATATAGAACTTGCACAGTTGTAATTGGAGATGAAAAACTTGGCAAGGCGACACCTTGATATTCTTGACCTCTGGGGTTAGCAGAGGTGGGGCTGCATTATAAATGAGAAGATTGGATTGGATTGGAAGATTGGATTGGATTGCATTGCGTTAGGAGACCTTTAGCTGCATTCCGACTTTGAGATGATGTCTTTAACTCACTCAGGACAGCCAGTTCTCTCCCTTTGAGATGATGTCCTTAAATTAACTCACTCGGGATGGCCAGTTCCCTCCCTTGCTTTTCCCCACAGACGGCCCATTTGTAATGGCTAGTGAAAAAAAAAATCATAAAAAATACAAAACACATAGTAAGAAAATGAAAATTTCTGAACTTATGAATAACATGTTGGGTTGGTACATATCAAAAGATTGAAGCGCTCACTTCAATATTTGAGCTTTGACTAGCAGGAAGAAAATACTCTGAATTTTGTACTTTGTGTTGTTACTTCATGTCGGCTACTCTCTGCAACTGCGAACAGAGTTTGGAACACACAGAATCACTCAAGAACGCTCTGCATTTGACCTTGGACAGGCTCATGAAGCTGTGTTAAGCTGCACAAGTTATAGTATCATGTGGCCGCCATGTGAAAAATCAGCAAACAGCAAATCTGCCATAGCAGACGGTCATCCTCTGAGAAATAGCATGTTTCAGAACAGCTGTGATGGTGGGGGTTTCTTTGATTGATAGCAGTACAAACATGTGCAGGATTTTCAGAAAATAGAGGGGGAGGGGAAACAGGGTTAACCTAATCTGTACCACACCAATATGTGACGCTCCACCATGAAATGAGTCGCTTAGCACATTACCCAATTTTGCCCTAGGAGCCATTAAAGGCAGGTGGGGGTCAAGTTGTCAATTTTGAGATTTTGATTGATTATTAAACTATATATCCGTTATTCTACCTTGTAATGAAATATCAAGGCACAGCTTTTATTCCTTTTGCTTTTAAATGTGTTTTGAGTACCCAAGCCCTCATTCTGACAATCTGTTACGAAAATAAACTTGCTCGTTTCTCATTTTGTCACATCCTGCAGTCTATCATTTCAATTTGTAATAACTTTGCACAGAATTGTCCAATTTTCAATCTGTTTTTCTGTATTGAATAGACTTTTTATTGCAAATTAAAAACTTGTCAATAACTAAAAATTGACCTCTGGTGCAATGCGACTCCTTATGTGGTGGAGCATCACATATAGGCAACACACCACAGGAGCAGTAACAGGGCAACCTCTGACTGACTAAGTGTGGCATGCTACCAGTGCAGACTGCAGTCAGTCTGGAAGATCGCCAACTCCCCCCCCCCCCCCCCGTCTGCCTATCTCCTTCTTCTTCCATCCCCTCAATAATAAGCGTGGGTGAGATAAGGTCCAGCACTGCACTTTTTCACCTGTTGGGCACATGTGATGTACTAGGCACAGATGTGTGTGCAGATAGGATAGTATAGTATAGTATAGTATAGTATAGTATAGTATAGTATAGTATAGTGTAGTGTAGTGTAGTGTAGTGTAGTGTAGTGTAGTGTAGTGTAGTATAGTATAGTATAGTATAGTATAGTATAGTATAGTATACTCTGCAGCTCGTCTGGTCCTCAGAAAGAAAAAATCTGAGCACATTACCCCTCTCTTGCAATCTCTCCATTGGCTGCCCGTACCACAGAGAGTAAACTACAAGATCAATACCCTCTGTTACAAATGTCTCCACAATACTGCACCCTCCTACCTCTGTGAATGTCTTCACTTGTATACACCTTCTCGCTCCCTCCGCTCGTCGGCAGATACTTTGTCTTTAAGAATACCCAGATTCAACCTATCTACCGTTGGCCGCCGCTCTTTCGCTGTTTCTGGTCCATCGATGTGGAACGACCTTCCTCTCTCCCTCCGGCAAAAGCCTACTTATGACACTTTTAAATCCAACCTCAAGACACATTTATTTCAAACCTAAGTTTTTCTCCTTCCGCTTCCATCTCTTACCTGTCCCTGCCTTCAACATCCACCTGCCAAAGTGCTTAGCGTTGGAAGGTGTGTGTGCGTGCGGCCGTGTTGCGTGCATGCGTGCGTGCGTGTGTGTATATTTGAATTTGTTAAAACTGTAAATTGTTGTTGACTGCGTGTTGTGTAGGTCGAATGAAAGCGCTTTGATTTGTTTTTTTTACAAGAGATAGCGCTATACAAATTCCATGTATTATTATTATTATTATTATAGTGTAGTATAGTGTAGTATAGTATAGTGTAGTGTAGTGTAGTATAGTGTACTGTAGTGTAGTATAGTATAGTATAGTGTAGTGTAGTGTAGTGTAGTGTAGTGTAATGTAGTGTAGTATAGTGTAGTATAGTATAGTACAGTATAGTATAGTATATAATATAGTAATAGTATAGTATAGTATATAATATAGTAATAGTATAGTACAGTACAGTATAGTGTATAGTATAGTATACTAGAGTAATAGCATAGTATAGTAATAGTATGGTATAGTATAGTATAGTAACTATTCTCTAGTGTTATCTTTCATTTATGAAGTTTGCATTGTTCTGTTAAGAAGGTGTGTAAATAAATTATCATTTGTAAAATAGTTTGCTGTACATGTGTACTGTATGCGTGTGCTTTCTGGTCATTTTTTTTGCTCATCGTTTTTATGCATGGTAATGTAATGTATAATGATTGGTATAAGCTATGTCGGAATCACTCCATAGTTATTGATTAGTATGAGTAGTTAATGTGTTGGGACTATCAGTTATTGATTTATTGATTTTCAACATCATTTTTTATCGGTCATGTGACAGGTACCCACATTCAAGGATGGTGACACGATTGTCAACGAGTCTGGAGCCATCTGCGACTATCTGGAGGTACATACAGTTCAAGTCTGAAGCAAATCATGATCATTTTTCCGCCGTTTTCAAAACTATTTATTTTATTTTTATTTTTATTTATTTTATACCACTTTATGTCACAGCAGATTTCTCTGCGTGAAATTCGGGCTGCTCTCTCTCCCCGGGGAGAGCGCGTCACCACAAGTGCAGTGCCTACCCTTTATTATTTTTTCCCCCTTCAGGGATGGTGTCTAAACACGACACCTGTGTGCATGGTGGGGTTTTTTGTTTTTTTTTTATAAATAATTTTGTCATCCGCTCCTACCAGCACACGATGGCCTGCTCTTCCGAAAGGCGGAATGGGATTTTAACGTGTGCACAAGATGTTCTGCGTGTGTTCGCACATGGGATCTCGGTTTATAATCTCATTAGAATGACTTTGACGTACAGTTTGATTTTTTTGTCAAACTGGGAAGAAAGGGCGAGCTGGGTACGAACCCAGAAACTCGTGGTTTACAAATTGGCAGGCAGATGTCTTAACCATCCTGCCACCTTCCTCCTTAACTAACCACTAGACTACCTTCTTGTCACCATTCGTCAGATGGACGCCTCCCTCACTCTCTGCATTTTTTCTTTTAGTTATAAATTTAAATCTTTAATTTCAAGGTTAATGGAATAAGCACCCGTGTGCTTTTTTTACATCCCGTTCCTGTTTTGAGTAACTGTTTAGTTATGTGGGTTTTTTTTGGTTTTGTTGTTTTAACAATCAACACAAACAGGTAGTATACAGAGATAGGTATGGTCAAACTGGGCTGTAGGCAGTGAGGTAGTGATGTGTGTACAGAAACAGCACACTGCTGGTTAACTCATTCTGTACTGCTCAGCTGGAAACTTCATTGTAAACACGCTCTCTATGTATACTGGTTGATTTGTAGTGGTTATAAGAAAAAAAAAAGCTTCCAAAGTTGTTTTTTAAAGCCCTGCACACACACACAGCTTTCACATTATGTGATGATATGCAGTATGGAACAGACTGTTGAACAGTCAAGTGTCAAGGTAATCAGTGGATTATTTTGTGATTTATTTCTGAAAGTTTCTTTTTACAAAAAAAAAAAAGCAAAAAGGGGGTATATTTTACACAAAGAATAATAAAAGAAAAATAATCCACAAAAAATGAGTGTTTGTAAGTATAAATAAACACTACTGTCATACTGGAGTATCAGAACTTAGTGCGTAAATAAAATTACAATGTGGATATTGATCACAGAATCAGTTTCAATGTGGGATTCTCAAAATACCCTCCCCCTCCCACTTTACTCTCACAAATGCGCCTCTGTCATTTTGCAGAGTGTTCAGCAGCAAGTCTCACACAGTCATCACAATCTTGCTGTCCTTATTTCCTGTCTGTTGTTTGGGACTGGGTATAGTTTCTTGTTCTTGGTATTTGGACCATTATTGTTGTTGTTGTTTAGTGAAAGGAGGTTGTTTTTTTTTAAATCTAGATCTTATCCCTGATAAGAGCGGGGACTGGATGTGAAAAAAGCATGCAAGTGCTTATTCATTATCCTCGAAATAAAAGAATTTGCCTTGCCTTGCCTTGCCTTGCCTTGCCTTGCCTTGCCTTGCCTTGCAGGCTCTCTCAGCCCTTCACACTAAGACAGGGCAGACAGTGCACCCTAAAAGTACACTTGTACTGTAGAATGGATGTAGAACCAACCTGTACTAGATTGTTTTGCGCGCAACCATGACCCTTTGCATAGGAAATTTGAAGGTATCAGATGTGCTGTTGCATACCTTCGTCGTGGGAGGTTGTACGCTACAGCTTGCTTGCGTGTAGGTAAAGGTAACGTGTAGGTAACGGTAAAGGTGTCCAATACCATGTGCAGTTGTTGGGGAGTGAGGTGTCAGAGACCGCTGCTTCTCCGGGGGTCCAGCATATTGATAATGATAATACATGGAATTTATATAGTGCTATATCTTGCAAAAAAAAAACAAATCAAAAGTGCTTGCATTCAACCTATACAACACACAAGCAGTCAATGACAATTAATAGTTTTAGCAAATTTGAATGTTTATATACACACACGCGCACACACACACACACACACACACACACACACACACACACACACACACACCACACACAACACAACACACACACACACACACACACACAACACACCACACAGGCACGCAAGCACACCCACGCGCGCAACCAGACGTGTGACACAACCAGACGTGTGTGTATGTGGCAATCTGTGTATTCATGTATTGTTGTGTGTTCATTGCCATATGTACATATATATATATATATATATACATAAACATATACATGTATAACCTCTATAAGTGTGTGTATGCGTGCGTGCCTCTGTGTGAGTGTGTGTGTGTGTGTGTGTGTGTGTGTGTGTGTGTGTGTGTGTGTGTGGTGTGTGTGTACACATTCGAATTTGCTAAAATTATTTATTGTCATTGGTTGCTTGTGTGTTGTGAGGGTCGAGTGCAAGCGCTTTGATTTGTTTTTGCAAGATATAGCGCTATATAAATTCCCTATATTATTGTTGTTATTAATAGTATTATTATTATTATTATTATTATTATTATTATTATTATTATTATTATTATTATTATTATTATAATATATATTGGCGCACCTGGCTGTGATGTGTGTCTTTCCCCTGTGTGTGTGTCTGCAGTTCTTGATTGCCATGTATGTACCTACCTGTATATACCTGATTGTCACCTGGCTGTGGCGTGTGTTTTCCCTGTGTGTCTGCAGTTCTTGATTGCCATGTATGTACATACCTGTATATACATGATTGTACACCTGGCTGTGATGTGTGTGTTTGCCCTGTGTGTGTGTCTGCAGTTCTTGATTGCCATGTATGTACATACCTGTATATACATGATTGTACACCTGGCTGTGATGTGTGTGTTTCCCCTGTGTGTGTGTCTGCAGTTCTTGATTGCCATGTATGTACATACCTGTGTATACCTGATTGGCACCTGGCTGTGACGTGTGTTTGCCCTGTGTGTGTGTCTGCAGTTCTTGGTTGCCATGTATGTACATACCTGTATATACCTGATTGTCACCTGGCTGTGATGTGTGTTTCCCCTGTGTGTGTGTCTGCAGTTCAAGTTCAGCAAGCAGGGCACTCGCTTGCTGCCAGAGGACCCAGCCCTGAGAGGGAAAGTGCTGCAACGTATGCATGAGGTGAAGGAGAGTCTTCTTTGTCTTCTTCTTCTTCTTCTTCGTCTTCGTCTTCGTCTTCTTCTTCTTCTTCTTCTTCTTCTTCTTCTTCTTCTTCTTCTTCTTCTTCTTTTTTTTCTTCTTCTTCTTCATCTTCTTCTTCTTCTTCTTCTTTTTCTTCTTCTTCATCTTCTTCTTTGTCTTCTTCTTCTTCTTCTTCAAACGCTCAGACAGCAAGTGTTGCTGTCTGTCCTAGGAGGGAAAATGCCTTGCACTGCTGTTGAGCGCTACTCACACACAGCATTCCCCCAGCATAGTCTGCTGTCAGCCTTGGACATGCTGATAAAGAGTGTGTTGTTTGTCCCTCATGTTCAACCATGACCACAGGAGGCAGCTGCTGTTTCGGAAACTGGGCAGAAATATGATGATAGTGGAGACATTTATTCCAAACCTAAGATTTCCCCTTCCTGTTTCATATCTGTCCCTGCCTTCAACAGCCAAAATCACCATCCCCCCCCCCCCCAAGTGTTTAAACTGTGTGTGTGTGTGTGTGTGTGTGTGTGTGTGTGTGTTGTGTGTGTGTGAATTGAATTTTTTTGTTGTGCATTCCCCAGCCTAACACTCTGGGGGTCAGTCACCCAGAATGTGCAGCACTCTGACTCCCTCCTCCATCCCACCTGGGAATCACTGTGTGTCAGATTGAAACTGCACACTGAAATAGAAGTTTGCATGTGTGGCTGTATTTAACCCTTTCGCTGCTATCCTATTTTGCTCAGGCACATGCTGGAGGAAACAGAGAGAGCGTTGAATCATGACGAACAGTGATCGTCAACTGAGCATTGCTGGTGACGGTTTCTATGACAAACGCTGATGGTCAACAGCGCAGTAAAGAGGTTAAGCACCTCGCCATATAGGCAGCCATACTCTGACTTCAGAGAAATTGAATTTGTCGAAACTTTTTTTTGGGGTTGCATGTGTAAGAATAGATTGAATGCAAACACTTTGATTTGTTTTTTACTAAGATACAGTGTGGTAGTAGTAGGTACCATCAGTCTCGGAAGACTATGGAGTTGGGCTCCAGTCTTTAGAGCGCAAAGCCTGGGTAAGTATGTATGGAGGGCAAGCTGTTACCCATGCAGCAGACCCCCCCCCCCTCCCTCTCCATGCCACTGGAATGATCCATTGGAAAGGCAATGACCGATCCGAATGGTTCCAGTACCGTCGCAGGAGCCACCAGAACGTTGCCATATACATATAGTGTGGTATCAATTCCATATATTATCATAATTTATTGAAACGTGTATATGTACATACATGTATATATATATATAAAAACATGTATATATGTGGATTGTTTGCTGTTGACAGGCCCAGAACCTGAACAAAGCGCTGATTGAAGGCGTGGTGTATTACCAGTTCCGCACCAAAGAGGCCGACATCGATCACGT
>CM060350.1:24272936-24280436 GCA_030674155.1 Stramonita haemastoma | reverse complement strand
ATATGTGCTGTGTGTAGTGACATTACAATATGTGCTGTGTGTAGTGACATTACGATAATATGTGCTGTGTGTAGTGACATTACATATATGTGCTGTGTGTAGTGACATTACGATTATATGTGCTGTGTGTAGTGACATTACAATATGTGCTGTGTGTAGTGACATTACGATAATATGTGCTGTGTGTAGTGACATTGCAATAATATGTGCTGTGTGTAGTGACATTACAATATGTGCTGTGTGTAGTGACATTACGATAATATGTGCTGTGTGTAGTGACATTACAGTATGTGCTGTGTGTAGTGACATTATCGATAATATGTGCTGTGTGTAGTGACATTGCAATAATATGTGCTATGTGTAGTGACATTACGATAATATGTGCTAGTAACATTACGATGTTTGCTGTTTGTTTGTCATGATATTGCAAGTAATATGTGCTGTTTGTAGTGACATGTCAGTAATATGTGATATTTGTAGTGATATTGCAAGTAATATGTGCTGTTTGTAGTAACATGTCAGTAATATGTGCTGTTTATAGTGACATGTCAGAAATATGTGATATTTGTAGTGACATTGCAGTAATATGTGATATTTGTAGTGACATGTCAGTAATATGTGATATTTGTAGCGACATTGCAGTAATATGTGATATTTGTAGTGACATGTCAGTAATATGTGATATTTGTAGTGACATGTCAGTAATATGTGATATTTATTTGTAGTGACATTGCAGTAATATGTGATATTTGTAGCGATATTTTCAGTAATATGTGATATTTGTAGGACATTGCATGAATATGTGATGTTTGTAGTGACATTACATAATATGTGCTGTGTGTAGTGACATTACGATAATATGCCTGTGTGTAGTGACATT
The DNA here is from genome assembly GCA_030674155.1 of Stramonita haemastoma. Lineage (NCBI taxonomy): Eukaryota > Metazoa > Mollusca > Gastropoda > Neogastropoda > Muricidae > Stramonita > Stramonita haemastoma. The sequence goes on along the minus strand of CM060350.1, from coordinate 24,279,556 downwards.
ACGATAATATGTGCTGTGTGTAGTGACATTACGATAATATGTGCTGTGTGTAGTGACATTACGATAATATGTGCTGTGTGTAGTGACATTACGATAATATGTGCTGTTTGTAGTGACATTACGGTGTTTGTTGTTTGATTGCAGTGACATTGCAGTTAATATGTGCTGTCTATTTGTTTTTCCATGACGATGGTTTGCTTTTCTTTCTTTTTAATATACTTTTATAACGAGGATAATGGAATAAGCACTCTTGTGCTTTTTTTTTTTACATCCAGTCCCCGTGTGTATGCAGTTGCTGTGGTGTGTGTCTGTGTGTGTGCAGGTATGTGGTGGAGAAGGAGTTCACAATGGCGTTTGTAGTGACCTGCAGAAGTAATATATGATACCTAATTGTTTTTCCACGACAGTGTTAGCAGTCCAGTGCAGTGCTGTGTGTGTGTGTGTGCAGGAGGGGGGGTATGTGGTGGGGAAGGAGTTCTCGATGGCGGACGTGTTTGTGTTCCCCATCCTGGCGTTTGGAGTGCGGGGCATGCTGGAGCTGAGTGCCTTCCCCACGCTGGAGGCCTACTACAAGACCGTGGAGGCCCGCCCCTCCATCCAGGCCTCCTGGCCTCCCCACTGGAAAGACTCGAGGGAAACCCTTCTTCAAGGGCCTCTAGACAGGGAGACGTGTGATACACACAGACATGGATATATACAGACGTATACATATACACACATATACACAGACATACATGGATATATACAGAGAGACGTACATATACACACATATACACAGACATACATGTATACATTATGTCTCTTGAACACTCCTAAGGATGTTGATATGTAATACACATACATACATGGATATACACACACTCACATATACACATACATACATACGTTATGTCTCTTGAAGGCCTGTGTATATGTAGACGTGTACACATACATGGACATACACAGAGAGACGTACATTTACACATACATACATGTAGATTTACAGACATACGTTATGTCCCTTGAAGGCCTCTAGAGATGTAGACATACATACATACATACATACATACATACATACATACAACATACATACATACATACATACACACACACACACACACACACACACACACACACACACACCACACACACACACACACACACACACACACATGTATCGTCTAATATCACTTTAAGTGTACAGACGTAAAATCAAAGACACACACACACACACACACACACACACACACACACACACACACACACACACACACACACATGTATCGTCTAATATCACTAAGTGTACAGACGTAAAATCAAAGACACACAACAACACACACACACACACCACACACCACACACACAACACACACACACACACACACACACACACACACATACATACATACATACATACACGCATACATACATACATACACGCATACATACATACATACACGCATACATACATACGCACATATATGTATATACACAAACATACATATATACATACATCCCTTGAAGGCCTCAAATGATGAAGACACATACATACATACATATAGATATACATACGTTTATACATATGACCCTTTATCTGCAAGGATTTGATTTAGGAAATGTTGGAAATCATGTGTTGATTGATAAAAGAGGGTGGTGAAGTCTTTTTTTTTTTTGCAGGAAATTTTAATACTTTTTTTTTTTTTTTGGTTGTTGTTTTTTTTTTTAGGGGAGGAGTTGTTCTTTGTTGTTTGAATTATGGTTTGGTGTGTGAGGTGGTTTGTGGGGAGAAGGGAGGGGGGTTGTTTGTTGTTTTTTTTTCAAAGTATTAATCCATGAAGAACAAATTTATTGTCTGATCCATGTAGTTGTGGGAGGAATGGGATAATAAATGGGGTTGTGTCCATCATGTCTGCCTGGGTTTTGTTTCTGTCTTCTTGTCTGGGGAGAGAACAGGGAAATCCAAACAGCGCTTTGGGTTCTGAAAACGTCTTTTTTTGTTTGTTGTTCTTTTTTTAAATGGCCACAAATCTAACCGTCCAGACACACTGGTTTCATTCACATGCTAATAAAAAATGAAAAAACGCAACCAGAGTCAGATAACGATGTTCAATGCAACAGTTTTTTTTGTTTTTTTAATATATGATCTGCAAGTTTTTCAGGTAACGAGGTGTGATTTGAATTGAAAACCAGTCGTGAATTTTATGCGTGGAGTTTTGTTGGCATTAGCATGTATGCATCTATGCACTCAGGTACGCATCAGTAGTCTGTCATTATTCTTCTAAGAAGAGACATCCATCTTTTTATCTTTTCTTTTTTTTCCTGGATTCAAACATTTCTGAAACAAAAGAATTCCCCTGATCCTAAACTATGGTGTCACACACACACACACACACACACACACACACACACACACACACACACACACACACACACACACACACACACACGCTGACAATTCAAGTTCAGAAAAGAAAAGAATTTTTTTTGTTGTGTGTGTGTGTTTAGTGTTTTAGATTTTTGGAAAGGGGGGGGGGTGCTACATTGAAAAATTAACTGTTTGGGGGGGGGGGGGTTGCCGCATTGAGAAGTTATTTGTGGGGAGGGGATGGGGGATTTTCGCATAGTGTTGATTACACATTTTTTGAAATTTACTTTTTTTCTTTGGAGTGCTTTTTTTCTTTTTAATCTTTAATGAGAAAAGTTTGTTTTACCATGTTTTTATTCTCTGTTAATGCTTTAAACAGGCTGTGTTCACAATTGGGTTTTGTTTCGTTTATACATATTTTTGTTTAGATAACACAGTAACCAGGTGGCTTTTTGTAACGAATCGGATCATGACTCGCTTGCGAAGACAATCAGTTATGTTTCAGTTAATATCAATGTGGGGATGTAAACAGTTTGGGATCTTTGTCATTTAGTGATTTGAACAGTTCTGATCAGTGTCAATTTAGTGATATCAACCATTTTGGGTCAGTTTAGTGATATAAACCATTTTGGGTCAATGTCAGTTTAGTGATATCAACCATTTTGGGTCAGTGTCAGTTTAGTGATATAAACCATTTTGGGTCAGTGTCAGTTTAGTGATATAAACCATTTTGGGTCAGTGTCAGTTTAGTGATATAAACCATTTTGGGTCAGTTTAGTGATATAAAGAGTTTGGGATGCTCAGTTTTAGTCTATCAATCAGTGTGTATCGATATATAAACTTTTTTTTTCAGTGTCAAATCAAGGATATGAACCGTTTTGGAACTGTGTGATTTAGTGATATGAACAGTTTTTAGATCAGTGTCAGACTTAAGGATATCAACAGTTATGGATGATCAGTGTTGATTCACTGATATCAACAGTTATAGGTGATCAGTGTTGATTCACTGATAGTAACAGTTATAGGTGATCAGTGTTGAGTCACTGATAGTAACAGTTATGGATGATCAGTGTTGATTCACTGATATCAACAGTTATAGGTGATCAGTGTTGATTCACTGATATCAACAGTTATAGGTGATCAGTGTTGAGTCACTGATATCAACAGTTATAGGTGATCAGTGTTGATTCACTGATATCAACAGTTATAGGTGATCAGTGTTGATTCACTGATATCAACAGTTATAGGTGATCAGTGTTGAGTCACTGATATCAACAGTTATAGGTGATCAGTGTTGATTCACTGATATCAACAGTTATAGGTGATCAGTGTTGATTCACTGATATCAACAGTTATGGAAGATCAGTGTTGATTCACTGATATCAACAGTTATGGAAAATCAGTGTTGATTCACTGATATCAACAGTCATGGATGATAAATGTTGACTTACTGATATCAACAGTTATGGAAGATCAGTGTTGATTCACTGATATCAACAGTTATAGGTGATCATGTTGATTCACTGATATCAACAGTTATGGAAGATCAGTGTTGATTCACTGATATCAACAGTTATAGGTGATCAATGTTGATTCACTGATATCAACAGTTATGGAAGATCAGTGTTGATTCACTGATATCAACAGTTATAGGTGATCAATGTTGATTCACTGATATCAACAGTTATGGAAGATCAGTGTTGATTCACTGATATCAACAGTTATAGGTGATCAATGTTGATTCACTGATATCAACAGTTATGGAAGATCAGTGTTGATTCACTGATATCAACAGTTATAGGTGATCAATGTTGATTCACTGATATCAACAGTTATGGAAGATCAGTGTTGATTCACTGATATCAACAGTTATAGGTGATCAATGTTGATTCACTGATATCAACAGTTATGGAAGATCAGTGTTGATTCACTGATATCAACAGTTATAGGTGATCAATGTTGATTCACTGATATCAACAGTTATGGAAGATCAGTGTTGATTCACTGATATCAACAGTTATGGAAGATCAGTGTTGATTCACTGATATCAACAGTTATAGGTGATCAATGTTGATTTACTGATATCAACAGTTATGGAAGATCAGTGTTGATTCACTGATATCAACAGTTATGGAAGATCAGTGTTGATTCACTGATAGTAACAGTTTGGGACATCTTTCTGGCCAGTCACTTCAAGGCAGAAAACAGAACACCAGGAACATGATTTTCAGTAATGGGGCTTTTTTGTGGGTTTTTTTTTTCCAGAAGTAACACTTACCACTCTGTCCCTCTGCTCATGTGTAATTCTTGTTGTGGTTGTGTTGACTGCAGCAGATTAAAAATGTTGATTGCCTCGCCCCTGTGTTGGTCAGTGTGGAAAGAATGGGGGAGATTGGGAAAAAAGGTAAAGGTGTCCCATAACCTATGTTGTCGTAGGGGAGCGAGGCATCAGAGACCTCAGCTTCTCCAGGGGCCAGCATGTTGAGGGCGCGCGCCCATTTCCTCTTCCTCTACTCCAAGATGGCTGCCATCCAAAATTGTCAAAACTTTGTAAATAGTTGACACAAGAACATAAATGAGGAGTCTTTTTATACGTTTTGAGACTTGCAGATTTTAATGGAACCATTGTTTAGTTGATAAACTTGCTACTTTACCTTCCCTGGTCCTAAAGAGGACAGGTACCTATTTACAGCTGGGGGAACTGTACTGAAGTCAAGGCATGTAAACAGTCACCCAACCAACTGGTAACCACACTCATGCTGCTTAATTAACCTTAGCTTGGCAGAAAGTGAGTGCTCTGACCCCTGAGCTATCCTATCCCCAGATTCAGACTTTTGTGAAAAGCGTGTAGTTAAGACAAGGAATGTGGGATCGTTCACATACAGACTTGCCGGATCTGTGTGCGCATGTGAGTGCCTATGAATCACATGCACATAAATTCACACACACACACACACACATGCAATTTGATGACCCGGTTTGATTCCCGGTGGAGGGGATTTTTCCCTGGAGTTCACATCAGTGCTGACTCCACTCTCCCCAAAAGTCCTTCGGATGGGACTGTAAACCGAGGCCCTGTGTGCGACCGCACGCAGAACATCTTGTGCACACTTTAAATCCTGTTCTGCTTTTCGTAAGAGTAGGCTTTTGTGTGCTGGTGGGAACAGATGACAAAATTTTTCAAATCTACATATACACGGGGACTGGGCGTAAAAAAAAAGCACATGAGTGCTTATTCCATTATCCTCAATACAAAAGAATAAAATATAAAAGAATAAACACACACATGTACGCGTGCACGCACGCACACTCGCACGCACGGACGCGCGCGCGCACACACACACACACACAGAAAGACAGAGAGAGAGTCTCATACACAAACACACGTACATGCATGCATACATACATGCCATCCATCCATCCATCCATCCATCCATGCATGCACACACACACACACACACACACACATATATATATATATATATATACATACATAACAATCATACATACACACATACTTTCAAACACACACACACACACAGAAGAGAAGAACAACACTGTAGCTCAGCCAAAAGCACTGACATTATGCTTCAAGTTTATTGATTAACCTTACATGCATGGCACTCCCACAATCACTACAGCAAAGCCCTCTCTCTATTGGAGGTCATCATTCTGCACTACTGTCTACAGTCAGCTGTTTTCCTAGTTCACTATCAAGGCGTTATCTCAATGACCACTTTCTATGCCCCCCCCCCCCCCCCCCTTCCCTCAAACAGAAGAGAGCACACACACATACACACATGCACTCACACACAAACACACGCACGCATGCACAGTCATACACACGCACACATACGCGCACGCACACACACACACGCACGCTGGCACGCACACATGTATACACAGACACGGACACCCACAGACAACACACAGACACACGCACACACACACACGCGCACACACACACATACACACACACACATCAGATAAATTTACTAATCGTTTAAAACATGAAACCATAAACACCAGTGGTATTATCAAGATTTACACCAACAGTAACTTTAAAAAATAACGATAAATAGATACATCTTTAAAAAAATATAGAATCAAAGTTATAATGACGATGACGATATAACATAGATGATAATCGTAACAAGATAATAATAACAATAATGATGACAGTAGAAGTTGTAGTAACTATAATAATCATCATCTTCATTATGATTATGATGACGACGACGACGACGATGATGAGATGATGATGATGATGGTGGAT
>CM060350.1:24239067-24252836 GCA_030674155.1 Stramonita haemastoma | reverse complement strand
CATCTATACACACACACTACACACCACTACATCACACATACACTCACCACACACACACACACACACACACACACACACACACACACACACACACACACACACACACACACCACACACACTCACACACACAACACTACACACACACACTACTACTACACACACATCACACACACACACCACACACACACACACACACACACACACACACACACACACACTACTACACACAACACACACACACACACCACACACCACACACACACACAACACACACACACACACACACACACACACACACACACACACACTACAACACACACACCCACACACACACACCACACAACACACACAACACACAAAACAAGAGGGGTGAAATCAATGGCAGAATATGCTAGTCACCACACATGAAGTATTGATAACCAAGAGCCCACCATAGCTTTCATACAAGGGGTGGGGAGGGGGGTTGGGGGGGGGTGGTTAGAGGGAGGGGGGTGGGGGGGGGGGTTGTGGGAACTGGACTGACAGGTTTTCTCCCCTGGCAACTCTTTTGTATCCGGTGGCTGTGTGTGTGGACTGGGCTCTGTTTGGGGGCCCAGCTTGTTGGGTATAGCAGCAGGGGTCACCGCTCTTTACACGAACGTACGCGTGTACACCACGCACACACGCATGCACGCACACACGCATGCACGCACACACGCATGCACGCGTGCACGCACGCGCTCACATACACACATACACGCACGCACACAGACCACACACAACTAACATACACACATATACACATACACTAACACACACACACACTAACATGCACACACACGCACGCACACCACACACACACCTACCTTCTCCCCCGCCCCCTTACTCTCTCTGTCCTCTTCTTTGTCTGTCTGTCTGGTCTGTCTGTCTGTCTGTGTCTCTGTTGTCTGTCTGTCTGTTGTCTGTCTGTCTGTCTGTCTGTCTGTCTGTCTGTCTGTCTTCTTCTCTCTCTTCTCTCTCTCTCTCTCTCTCTCTCTCTCTTCTCTCTCTCCCCCCTCTCTCTCCATTCCCTCTCTCTCTCCTCCTCTCTCTTTCTCTTCCCCCACATCACATACTAAACACAAATCTAACCTGGCGCTACCCTTTTGAACTGTTTCAGATCTCTACATCCAGGGAGGAACTGGCATCACACTGAACTCCCCGATCCAGTCTGTCAACGGTGCTTCCCCTTTCATTGATCTCTTTCCCGCGGTGGCTGACGACGCGCGAACAACAACAGCAACAACATCTACAACAACATCAACAACAAGAAGACAGAAGAAATTTTCACCGAAGGAAGGAAGGAAGACAGGAGAAGGAAGGAAGGAAGGAAGGAAAGGAAAAGGAAGGAAGGAAGGAAGGAAAGGAAAAGAAGGAAAGAAAGAGAAGGAACAAACGAAGGAAACTAGAAGAGAACGACGATGAAAGAGAAGAAGACGCCGACGATAACGATGACGATGGTGGCAACAACAAAAAAGGCAGAAAGAAAAGACGCAGGGTGGAGGGGGTGGTGAGTGTAGGCCCTGGTTGATGTGTCCTGAATCCATCACCGGGTATACATTCATCCGCTCCCCCACACCCCCACCCACCTCCGCCTTCATCTCCACCTTCATCTCCACCTTCATCTCCACCTTTATCTCATCCCTCTCTATCTTCATCTTATCTTCATCTGTTCTACTCATCTCTATCTTCATCTATCTCCATCCATCCATCTCCATCCGTCTCTGTCTTCATCTCATCCGTCTCTATATTCATCTCTATCTCATCTCTATCTCCATCCGTCTCTATCTTCATCTCTATTCCATCCATCTCTTCCCCATCTCATTCTCCCCATCTCTCCCCATCTCCATCCGTCTCTTCCTGTCTCTTTTCTCTCTCCTTCTCCGTTTGGAGAGGTGGACTGAAGGAAGGTGGGATCAGTGCTATCATCATCATCATCATCATCATCGTCGTCGTCGTCGTCGTCGTCGTCGGTGGCTGTCGACGCGTCGATCACAATCACATCACACATCTACACAACATCATACAACAATCAAGACACATAGAATCTTCATCCAAGGAGATGTTATCGTAGTTGTAGATGTATTGATCTACAGAAGAAGCAAAGAGCACCAGGAAGAATGAGGAATGTCATAAGTAAACATACAAGAAACTACACACACTACAATAGACCCCTTGTTACGTCGTTGTCGTCAATACAAACAAGAAAACCCATCTCGTCGTCGTATCTCATTGATGTTCTAATCCATCACCTTATACATCATCATCCACCCACCTATCCTCCACCGTTTCTATCATCACTTCATCTCCACCCATCTCCACCTCACCCACCCATCATCTTCTCATCTCTATCTCATCTCTATCTCCATCTTCTATCTCATCATATCCCCACCGCCACCCATCTCATATCCCATCCACCATCCCCATCCATCCCCCCACCCCCCCATCTCTCATCCTCATCACCTTCACCATTTCATCATCTCCATCATCCGTTGAATGACTACAATATCATGCTACATCACATCATCATCACCACATCACTCATCATCATCATCATCATAATCACCACCACCACCACCATCATCTCATCTCATCACATCACCACCACACCACCACCATCATCATCATAATCATCATCATCATCATCATAATCACCACCACCACCACCACCATCATCATCATCATCATCATCACATCATCATCACCATCATCATCACCATCATCATCACATCTCATCGTCGTCTCCTCGTCTCATCCATCATCATCATCATCACACACCATCATCACCATCATCACATCATCATCATCACCATCATCATCACATCACCATCATCATCACTCATCACCATTATCATCATCATCATCATCATCATCACTACAGTCCTCCTCGTCGTTGTCATCACAGTGATGCTTCGTCACACAATGTCGGAATGAAGGAAGGAAGGGAGACTACTCGAGGTCCTCGCTGCTTTCGCCAAGATACTGGTAAGTTGTGCTTTTTTTGTGTGTGTGCGTGTGTGTGTGGTGTCGTGCGTGGTGGTGCGTGGTGGTGTGTGGGTGTGTGGTGGTGGTGGTGTGGGTGTGTGTGGTGAGAGAGAGAGAGAGAGAGGAGTGAGGAGAGAGAGAGAGAGAGAGAGAGAGAGAGAGAGAGAGAGAGAGAGAGAGAGAGAGAGAGAGAGAGAGAGATGGTGTGGTTGGTTGTGTGTGCGCTCGCACGTACTAGGTAAAAAAAAAGTCAACTGTGATTGTGTTGTGCTTTGCCTCAGAATGAATAAAAGATTGGGTCTACAAAAGGCATTAAGTTTGATTCTTTTTCGCGTGTGTGCGTGTAGCTGAGTGCATGGGTGGGTGGCTAGAGAGAGAGAGAGAGAGAGAGAAGGAGAGAGAGAGGAGAGAGAAGAGAGGAGGGGAGAGAGAGAGTCGATGGTGGACGAGTGTGTGCGTGCGAATAAACGCATGCACACACACACACCACACACACACACACACACACAACACACACACCACACACACACACACACTCACACACACAACCTCGTGCGCACACGCATGCACGCACGCATAACTCGCTTGCACGCACGCGCGCACACACCCCCCCTTGCGTGCGCGCATACACAATCACATACACATACACATTTTTTGCATGCACGCACGCATACACATGCACAGCTTTTACACACACACTAACACACACACACACACGCGTGTACACAACACACAACACACACGTGTACATACACACACACGACGTGTACACACACAACGTGTACGCACGCATGTACACACATGCATTCACACCATTTCAAATAAAAAATGTATAACCAACAACAACAACAACACAGAAATGTGTTCTCTTTCTTGTAATCAATCCTCGCCAAAATGGATCACGCACTTCACTCTCACAAACAACTAAACAAAACAAAAAAGAAACGCACAAATAATCAAACACACAAATAAACAACCAGTCCTTCGGATGAAACTATAAACCGAGGCCCTTCGTGCAAACGTTTGCAGAACATCTTGTGCACGCTGTTAAACCCTGCTCTGCCATTCACAAAAGTAGGTCATTCTTGCCTGTAAGTAAAAAGGTAAAGGTGTCCCATAACCTGTGTGGTCTAGGGGGCGAGGCCAGAGACCTCAGCTTCTCTAGGGGCCAGCATTTGAGGGGGCGCCCATCTCCTCTCCCTCGCTGCTTTACCTTCCCTGACCCTAAAGAGGGCAGGTACCCATTGACAGCTGGGGTGAACTGGGGACTTACTGAAGCCAAGGCGAGCAAACGGTCACCCATCCTCTTGGTAATCACGCTGGATGCTGCTTAACCTTTGCTTGGGGAAGTGAGTGCTCTGACCACTGAGCTATCCCGCCCCCAAGATAAGAAACTATAAAAACATGATCTGAAGAAAAAGCCGCCCCACTGGTGTCCTGTGTAGACAGTCACCATCCCCGAAGTCGGAATGCGGCTACATTAACTTCATGGTCGGCAAAAATGGTGGCATACGCAAATACCAGTGACCTTGGGCTTGATCGAACTACCTTCCCCCCCCCCCCCCCCCCCCCTCCTCCCTCTCCTCCAAGAAACATACATGTAAACTATAAAAGAAAAAAAACCTCACCCTTAATCCCTACCCATCGTTATCGTGGAGATTTCTTGCAAACATTCATTTACCCATTGGTGTGGGTTTTATTCTGTTGATGTAAATTTCTTCATCATCTTCTTTTTTTCTTTTCTTTCTTCTTTTTTTTTTTTTTCTCTTCTTTTATATTTTTTCATTTTTTTTTGTAAGAGATCGTTCCTCTTTTTGATAATGATTGTCTTTCCTTGTAATGCATTGTCTTGTGAAAATTGCATTGTTTTCCCTTGTAAAATTGATTGTCTTCCTTATGTTTTGCATTGTCTTTCCTTGTAAATGGCATGTCTTCTTGTAAATGCATTGTCTTTCCTTTAAATGGCATTGTCTTTCCTTTGTAAATTGCATTGTCTTTCCTTGTAAATGGCATTGTCTTTCCTTGTAAATGGCATTGTCTTTCCTTGTAAATGCATTGTCTTTCCTTTGTAAACTGCTGCTTTCTTTGTAACTCATTCTTTCTTGTAAATTGCATTTTCTTCCTTTTAAATTGCATTGTCTTCCTTTGTTTTGCTTGTCTTTCCCTTGTAAATTGCATTGTCTTTCCTTGTAAATTGCATTGTCTTTCCTTTGTAAACTGCATTGTCTTTCCTTTGTAAATTGCGTTGTCTTTCCTTTGTAAACTGCACTGTCTTTTTCTCAACATCAGTTTCCTTGTGTGGCATGATTATGTACACAGCAGCACAGCAATCACATCAACATTATTGATTTACATCATCATAACCATAACTCACATTTTCTATCAAACTGTTAAAACAAATAAAAGGTAAAGGTGTCCCATAACCTTTTGCAGTCGTTGGCCCATGGGGAGCGAGGCATCAGAGACCTCAGCTTCTCTAGGGGCCAGCATGTTGAGGGTGGCGCCATCTCCTCTCCCTCGCTGCTTTACCTTCCCTGACCCTAAAGAGGGCAGGTACCCATTGACAGCTGGGTGAACTGGTGCATGAATGGTCACCCAAACTGAATACATAACATTAAAAATATTTATATTATTTTTTTATTCATTGCCTGCGAAAGAGGAGGGTTGATTGTCATGCCAGCCAGTGGCATCCCTACTGTCAAAAAGACCCCCGGATAATTATGTCATGAAATGTAATGTAATGAAAGGGAAGGGAATGACATGGAAGATGGTGTATGGATACACTTTTCCCTAAAAGTTTGGACTTTCAACAAAACTAAATCAATGAGCTCCCTGCATTCGGAATGGGGCTCTTTAAATGGTGAGGAAAAAACCGCGTACCATACGCATACCATTAGTGAACCTCGGAGCTCTCTGCCAAATGCAAAAACGAACAACAAAACCCACTCAACAATACCCCCAAAAAAACAACAAAACCCCACCCAACAAAACCAACAACAACAAAACAAAATCCAAAACAAACCCAATGAGCGAACAAAACAGAAAAAAAACGCAGTCACCCACACATCACACACGAAAAAACCCAGTCATCAATCACCAGAAAAACCCCAGTCATCATCACAAAATCCAGTCTCATCACCAGAAAACCCCAGTCATCATCACAAAAACCCCATCATCATCACATCTCACCAGAAAACCCCAGTCATGCATACATCATCACCGGAAAACCCCAGTCATCATCATCATCACCAGAAAACCCAGTCATCATCATCATCACCAGAAACCCCAGTCACCCTCACATCACCAGAAAACCCCAGTCACCCTCACATCACCACAAAACCCCAGTCACCCACACATCACCAGAAAACCCAGTCATCATCACATCATCACCACAAAACCCCAGTCATCACCACAAAACCCAGTCACCCACACATCACCACAAAACCCCAGTCATCATCACATCTCACCACAAAACCCCAGTCATCTCATCATCCACAAAACCACCAGTCATCATCACATCATCATCACAAAACCCCAGTCATCACATCATCATCAGAAAACCCCAGTCACCCACACATCCTCACTCCCTCACTCAGTCCCATGTCCCAAAGGAACGTAAGGGGGGACATGAGAGAAGACGCAACAGAGATCTGTTTCCATGCTTCACGATCCTGTGTGGTAGTAGGAGGTGTTGCAGGGGTTGGGCGGTCCAGTCTTTGGTTACCACACACCCTAAGGCCTGGTCAAGATGATAATAAATTAAAAACCAACCCACATTACAAGCTTGGGTTAAAAACCGGTAGGGGAGACCCATGAAGGAGGACCATAACAGGGAGAACCACTAACGGGAGACCATGACGGGAGACCCATAACGGGAGACCCATAACGGGAGACCCATGACGGGAGACCCATAACGGGAGACCCATAACGGGAGACCCATGACGGGAGACCCATGACGGGAGACCCCCAGAATGTCAGGCTCCTGTAACGCATTACACACAACAACAACAACAATAACAAGCTTGAGTTAAAAAAACAAACACAACAAAACACAAAACAACCACAAGGGGTGACCCAAGAGAATGTCCAGCTTTGGTGACGTCTGACAACAAATGCAAAGCAACAGCAGCAGCACAAAACCAGAAAGGCGGGTTAAAGTTCCACCAGCACACACAAGGGGTGACTGAACCACACAATGTCTGACTTCCATAACGCCTACCACCATCAACAACAACAACACACAACAAAACAACAATAAAATAGGCTGAAAAAACACCCCCCCATCCCCGAACTGGGAACACTGCTAAGTAAATTAATGATGGGAGGAAGAGGAGGGGAGGGGATGCTCAAGACTTTAAATCCTTTTAGACCTTCCGATGAGACTTAAACGAGCCTGAGTGCGAACGCACGCAGAACATCTTGCGCAACACGTTAAATCGTGTTCCGTTTTCGTAAGAGTAGGCCATCGTGATGCCCGGTGGGAACAGATGACATTTACTAAACTGCATACACAGGGGACTGGATGTAAAAAAGCAGAAGAGTGCTTAGTCCATTATCTACGATATAAAAACAATAATAAAAATAATAAAAAAAATTAAAATCCCACCACTGGTGAACCTGGGAGTTCTAGCTGTGGAAAGGAAACAAGCAAGACCAAAAAACCAAACCCTCCTCCCAAAAACAAAACAAAATCAAATCAATCAACCCCCCTCACACCCACAGACCTACATACATACAGCAAAAAGTGCAACACCCCCTTGCTTCTCCCACCCCCTACACCTCTCAAAAAACCCATATCAATACCCAATAAAGGTGACAAAGGGGCCAGTTTCAATACTGAATATAGTAGACAGTTTTCATACTAATAAAAACAGTAATAAAGGTCACAGTTTTCATTACCGAATAAAGGTGACGAGTGAGTGTCTACAAGATTTTCATACCGAATAAAGGTGACAGAGACTAAACAGTTTTCATACCGAATAAAGGTGACAGCAGTGTAAGGTGACAGTTTTCAGTACCGAATAAAGGTGACAGTTTTTCAGTACCAATAAAGGTGACAGTTTTCAGTACCGAATAAAGGTGACAGTTTTCAGTGCCTAATAAAGGTGACAGTTTTTCAATACCGAATAAAGGTGAAGCAGGTAAAGGTGACAGTTGTCAGTACCAATAAAGGTGACAGTTTTCAGTACCCAATAAAGGTGACAGTTTTCATACCGAATAAAGGTCGCACGTTTTTTCAATACGAATAAAAAGTTCGTATATACAGGTGACAGTTTTCAATACAATAAAGGTGACAGTTTTCAGTGCCTAATAAAGGTGAAGTTTTCAGTACCGAACAAAGGTGACAGTTTTCAGTACCAATAAAGGCACATTTTTCAGTACCCAATAAAGGTGACATTTTCAATAACAACTAAATAAAAAGTGCTAATAAAGGACAGTTTTCAATACCTAATAAAGGTGACAGTTTTACAAAAGTACAGAGACATAAAGGTGACAGCTTTTCAGTACCGAATAAAGGTGACATTTTTCAGTACCAATAAAGGTGACACAGGGCCAGTTTTCAATACAATAAAGGTGACAGGTTTTCAGTACTGAATAAAGGTGCCACAGTTTTAATACTAATAAAGTGAGTTTTCAATACTAATAAAGGTGACAGTTTACAGTACTAATAAAGGTGACAGTTTTCATACTAATAAAGGTGACAGTTTACAAATACTAAAAAGGGTATGATAACAGGTGACAGTTTTCAGTGACTGAATAAAGGTGATAAAGAAATGACAGTTTTCAATACTGAATAAAGGAGTTTATATAAAAGGCCACAGTTTTCATACCAATAAATGTATACAGGCCACAGTTTTCATACATGATAAAGGTGATAAGTGACAGTCTTCAGTACCGAATAAAGGCACAGTTTTCAGATCTAATAAAGGTGTATACCGTCGGTCACAGTTTTCAAGTCCAATAAAGGTGAATACAGGACATTTTTCAGTACCTAATAAAGGTGATACAGGTGACACAGTTTACAGTACCTAATAAAGGTGAAAAGTTTTCAGTACCAATAAAGGTGATACAGGTGACATTTTCAATGCCTAATAAAGGTGACAGTTTTCAGTACCTAATAAAGGTGACATAGTTTCAGTGCCTAATAAAGGTAACATGATTTTCAATGCCTAATAAAGGTGACACAGGTGACAGTTTTTCATGCCTAACAAAGGTGACAGTCAGACCAACAGGGTTTTCAGTGCCTAATAAAGGTGATACAGGGCTTTTCAATCCTAATAAAAGTGATACAGTCATTTCATGCCTAATAAAGGTAATGGAGGGCCAGTGTTCGGGGTCCTCCTCTGCCTCCCACAGCCAGTGCAGAGGACACAGCAGGTTCAGGCCCCAGTTCTTGCCCAGCACGGCCCGGAACCTCCCCGCCACATCACGCGCGTCCTTGACCTCCACGTTCTTCTTCAGGCCCCGGATCTCGAAAGAGGTCAGGCCTCTGGCGATGAGGTCCACGTGCTCCACCACGAAGTTGAGCGAGAGCAGCAGGAAGTAGAAGAGCAGGGTCTGCACGCACATGTTGAGCGCGATCAGCGGGGACACGTAACCCAGCGCCGCTCGGAGGACGGTGACGGGTGCCACAAGGTCGCACCACCGCATGTGGGGCCACATGTGGCTGAACAGGTAGGGCATGGCGTGGGACGTGGCGTAACAGCAGGAGAAGAACGCCCAGGCGCCGAACACCAGGAAGTGACGCTGGTTCTTGTAGCCTACGCAATTTCCGGCAAATAGCAATGGTGGTCTCGCTTCAGTACACAGGTGTTGCACTCCGAGCAGTGGTGACACCTGGGCGGCCTCATCACCTGGCAGATGTAACACGGCGCCCACGACCAGTAAGGAAAAGTCGTCTGCCCCCTCGGGGGTCGGAACTCTGGTTTCCATGGAGACTTGGCCGAGGTGGGAGTGTTGGGGACATGCGGGGAACTATCGCCGTCTTTCCCGTCGTCTTGTTTCCTGGGGTTCAACTCCTTTCGGGAAATCTCTTCTTGGGTCTGAGTGGAGGAGGAGGAGGAGGTCGGAGGAGCTGGAGCTTGTTCCGGGACGTGTCTTTCTCTGAGGTGTGGAGGTCTGACAGCGAGGTTCGGGAGTCCCTGAGAGAGGGAGTGTCTTCGCCTGGCTTCTCGGAGCAAGGCACAGTGCCACCCACCACAACACTCTCCCCTTCTTCTCCTCCTTCTTCTCCTTCTCCTCACCAGGTGACTGTTTTCCTCCGTCGTGGGTGTCATCCCCCTCCCTCCCCTCCCCCTGGCTTCTCCTTCCCCCATCACCACCCCCCAGCCCCCACACCTTCTGTGGCATCCTTCTCTCTCCCTCTCGGCTTCTTTCTCCTTCTCTCCCCTCTCCCCTTCCCCTTTCCTTCTCCTTCTTTCATCACCTTCTCCTTCTCCCTGCGCAGCCATCGAGCTTTGAGGAGGGCGGAGTAGGAGGAGTCCACGTAGCGGATGCAGAGCCAGTTGAAGGTCATCTGCAGGTAGAGGAAGGTCATGAGCAGGCGCTGGAAGAGCAGCATGGAAGGGGGGGTGGTGGCGGTAGAGGTAAGGGGCCACCTCCACCACCCCCAACACCCAGGTTGCCGTGATGGTGAACAGGTAGACTGGAACCGCCACCCTGCCACAGACACACACTGGTGAGTAGGGGTGGTGGTGGTGGTGGTGGTGGTGGTGGTGGGGTGTGTGTGTGTGGGGAGGTGTGGTGGTTGGGGGGGGTGAGGGGGGTGGGGGTGTGAGGGGTGGGGTGGTGGTGGTGAGGGTGGTGGGAGTGTGAGGGGGGGTGGGGGGTGTGGGGTGAGGGTGAGGGGTGGTGTGTGGTGGTGGTGGTGGTGGTTGGTATGGTTGGTATTGGTGGTGGTGTGGTGGTGGTTGGTAATGGGGAGGTGGGGTGTGGTGGTTGGTGGTGGTGGTGATGGTAGTGGTGGTGGTGGTGGTGTGGTGGGTGATGGTGGTGGTTGGATTGGTGGTGGTGGTGGTGGATGGGTGGGGTGTGGTGGTGGTGATGGTGTGATGGTGGTGGTGGTGGTGTGTGGTGGGTTGGGATGGTGGTGGTGGTGGGTAATGGTGGTGGTGGTGGTTGGGTTGTGGTGGTTGGTGGTGGTGGTGGTGGTGGTGTGTGGTGGTGGTGGTGGTGGTGGTGGTGGTGATGGTGGTGGTGATGTGGTGGTGGGTGGGTAATGGTGGTGGTGGTGGTGGTTGGTAATGGGGAGGTGGGGGTGTGGTGGATGGTGGTGGTGGGGTTGGGGGGGTGGGGGTGATGATGGTGGTGGTGGCGGTATTGGGTAATAGCGGTGGTGGTGGGGGGGGGGGTTGGTGGGGGGGGGGGGGTGATGATGGTTGTTGGTGGTGGTGAGGATGGTGGTAGAGTATTATTTGCATTGTATTGTTATGTATTGTATTATATTGTATCATTGTGTAGTGTAGTGTAGTGTAGTGTAGTGTAGTGTAGTGTAGTGTAGTGTAGTGTAGTGTAGTGTAGTGTGTAGTGTAGTGTAGTTCATTGTATTGTATTGATTGTATTGTATTATATATTGTATCATTGTGTAGTGTAATGTAGTCTAGAGTAGTGTAGTGTAGTGCAGTGTAGTGTAGTGTAGTGTAGTGTAGTGTAGTGTAGTGTAGTGTAGTGTAGTGTAGTGTAGTGTAGTGTAGTGTAGTGTAGTGTAATGTAGTGTAGTTCATTGTATTGATTGTATTGTATTATATTGTATCATTGTGTAGTGTAGTGTAGTGTAGTGTAAGTGTATTGTTAGTGTATGTAGTGTAGTGTAGTGTAGTGTAGTGTAGTGTAGTGTAGTGTAGTGTAGTGTAGTGTAGTGTAGTGTAGTGTAGTGTAGAATAATTCATTGTATTGTATTATGTTGTATTGTATTGTGTTATGTTGTATTGTGTTGTATTGTGCTGTATTGTGTTGTATTGTGCTGTATTGTGTTGTATTTCGTTGTGTTGTTTTGTATTGTTTACTATATTTTAGCCACGACGGCATTTGCTGGATAGAATTAGGGCTGCTCTCCATAGCAAGAGCATATAAATTTCTACAATAAACAGGTCAAGGTGTCCCATAACCTGTGTGGTCGTAGGGGAGCGAGGCATCAGAGACCTCAGCTTCTCTAGGGGCCAGCTATTGAGGGCTGCGCCCATCTCCTTTCCCTCGCTGATTTACCTTCCCTGACCCTAAAGAGGGCAGGTACCCATTGACAGCTGGGTGAAGTGGGGGACTGTACTGAAGCCAAGGTGCACAAACGGTCACCCATCCACTGGTAACCACACTCTACGCTGCTTAACCTTGGCTGAGGGAAAGCGAGCACTCTGACCACTGAGCTATCCCGTTCTCTTGTTTCCGCAGGAGCAACGCAAAAGAAAAGCAAAAAACTGATTTTTATAAACCCCCAAAACTACCCCCCCCCTCCCCACAAACACAACACATGGGTAACTGGATACAACTAAAAGTACGCGAGTGCTTATTCCATTATCCTTAAAATGAAAGAATAAAAACATCAAAATAAAATGAAAATAAAAGCTTCCCCCTAACCTCTATGACCGCAACAGCAACAACAACAACAACAACCAACAACAACACCAACAAACAACAACAACAACAACAACAACAACAGCAACAACAAAACAACAACAGCAAACAAACAACAGCAACAACAACAGCAGCAACAACAACAACAACAACAACAAACAACAGCAACAGCAACAAATAACAACAACAACAGCAACAACAACGCAACAACAACAGCAACAAACAACAACAACAACAGCAACAACAGCAACAAACAACAACAACACAACAACACAGCAACAACAACAGCAACAACAACAGCAACAACAACAAACACCACCAACAACACACAAAACAGCAAACAACAAGCAGCAGCAAGCAACAATATAAACCACAAAAAACCCAACCAACAGCAACAACAAACAACAAACAAAGCAACAACGCAGCACAGCAACACTGCAGACACACAAGAGCAACAACAAGAGCAACAAAACAAAACAAACAAGAATAACAGCAACAACAGCAAAAACAGCAGCAGCAACAACAGCAGCAACAACAGCAACAGCAGAACAGCAGCAACAAGAGCAACAACAACAACAACAAGAATAACAGCAACAACAGCAGAAACAACAACAGCAACAACAGCATCAACAACAGCAAAAACAGCAACAATAACAACAACAACAGCGACAACAACAAGAATAACAGCAACAACAGCAGAAACAACAACAGCAACAACAGCATCAACAACAGTAAAGACAGCAGCAGCAACAACAAGAAAAGCAAAACAAAAGCAACAACAACTGGTTATTCACCCGACTGTTGTTAAGTGGTGTGTGTGTGTGTGTGTTGTGTGTGTGTGTGTGTGTGTGTGTGTGTGTGTGTGTGTGTTTGTGTGTGTGTGTGTGTGTGTTGTGTGTCGTGCATGTATGTGTGTACATGCGTGTATGTGTGTGTGGTCATGCGTATGTGTGCATGCGTGTATGGTGGTGCTGTGGTCGTGATGGTGCGTGCGTGTGTGTGTGTGTGTGTGTGTGTGTGTGTGTGTGTGTGTGTGTTGTGTGTGTGGTGTGTGCGTGCGTGCATGCGTGTATATGCATGTGTGTGAGTGTGTAAAATGACAAAAACAATAACTGCTCTTAATCGAAGGGACAGAACTGTGTTTACTATCATGACTCTTATCCAGGTTACTTCCCTTCTCTCTCACCAGGCAGACG
>CM060350.1:24193340-24195840 GCA_030674155.1 Stramonita haemastoma | reverse complement strand
TGGATGTAAAAAAGCACACGAGTGCTTATCTATTATCCTCGAATAAAATACTTTGCCTTGCCTTGCCTTGCCTTGCCTTGCCTTGCCTTGCCTTGCCTTGTCTCTCTCTCTCTCTCTCTCCCCTCTCTCTCTCTCTCTCTCTTGATTGTTTATTATCAATTTTAGTTCATTGTATTGCGCCTTTGTTATTCTATTATATCTTCTGTCCTTACAACTTATCTTCTGTTGATTAATGTCTTGTTGTTTTGGCCTTGTTGTTTGGTTATTATTGTTGTTAGTTGAAGGTGTTTCTTAAATTGATGTAATCCCTGATTAGGGCGGGGACTTGATGTAAAAATAAGCACATGAATGCTTATTCATTATCCTCGAATAAAAGAATTTGATTTGATTTGATTTGATCTCTCTCTCTCTCTCTTGCTCGCTCGCTCGATCGATCGATCGCTCTCCCTTTGGATCAGTTCAGGTTTGTTGTCATGCACTTATTAAGCAGAAGAATTGAGGTTGGAATAAACACACACACACACACACACACACACACACACACACACACACACACACACACACCACGCACGCACGCACGCACACGTACACACGCACGCGCACACACACACACACACACACACACACACACACACACACACACACACACACACACACACACACACTGGATATACTGGGGGCGGGATAGCCCAGTGGTCAGAACATTGCGCTAGCAATTTGACGACCCGAGTTCGAGTCCCGTTGGAGGGGATTTTTCCCCTGGAGTTAACATCAGTGCTGACTCCACTCTCCCCAAAAGTCCTTCAGATGAGACTATAAACCGAAATCCCTTGTGCGAACTCACGCAGAACATCTTGCGCACACGTTAAATCCTGTTCCGCTTTTCGTAAGAGTAGGCCATTGTGT
Organism: Stramonita haemastoma; assembly: GCA_030674155.1. NCBI lineage: Eukaryota > Metazoa > Mollusca > Gastropoda > Neogastropoda > Muricidae > Stramonita > Stramonita haemastoma. Next base: position 24,194,934 of record CM060350.1, on the reverse strand, counting down.
GCCAGTGGGAACAGATGGCAAGATTTACAAAATTGCATGCACATGGGGACTGCATGTAAAAAAAAAAAAAATTTTAAACCCACATGAGTGCTTATTCCATTATCCTCAATATAAAAGAATAAATGAAAAGAATAACAATTTAAAAAATTGTTGTTGTATTTGTAAGGCTAAACCATATTTATGAGCTGCCCGCTTCCCTGAAAATGTCGATTAAATATTTCAGTGGGGTGGGCTTAAAACTATAGCTCAGCGGTCAGGGCACTCATTTCCCCCAGTCAAAGTTAAGCAGCATCCAGTATGGTTACCAGTTGGATGGGTGACCGTTTGCGCGCTTTGGCTTCAGTACAGTCCCCCAGTTCACCCAGCTGTAAATGGGTACCTGCCCTCTTTAGGGTCAGGGAAGGTAAAGCAGCGAGGGAGAGGAGATGGGCGCCGCCCTCAATATGCTGGCCCCTGGAGAAGCTGAGGTCTCTGATGCCTCCGCTCTCCTACGACCACAAAGGTTCTGGGACACCTTTACCTTTTTTCTTCTTCTGTATTAAGCTCATAGTCATATTTGTAATCGTGACATCTGTAGACTGTCAAACTTCCTTGAACATTATTTTCATATTTTTACTCACGTGTTCAGTTACAATGCCCCTTTTGATTTGAGTTGAATTTTGGTTTGATTTGAGTTTATTCCTTTTATTTGATTTGATTTGATTTTTTGATTTTTGAGTTGATGTTTATTTTGATTTACGCTGATTTTTATTTGAATATACTTTATTTTGATTAGCATTTTATTATTTATTTGAGTAGATTTTTACTTTAATATGGGTTGGTTTTCATTTTGATTTAAGCTGATTCTGATTTTGGTTTGTCTGTTATAGGGGTACAGCTGTGAAACATGGACTTCAATCAAGTTGCAGCATGACAACAATAATTATTTGAATGACTTTAAACATCACATAGCTCTAGGTCTAACATCAATTGAAAACTTGAGATGGTGTCATCAGAATAACTTACACACAAGTCTCCCTTCTGATTTGTATAAAAATCATGTTAGAAGGTTCTGATTTTTAAAACAAAATAAACGTTAAAAGGTTCTGATATGTTTAAAAACCATGTTAAAAGGTTCTGATATGTTTTAAATTCGTGTACAAGGTGTTTTTGACAAGGAATTTTTTTTTAAAAACCTGTGTGAATTAAAATTCCTGACTTCAAGAAACTGACACAAAAGTGCAAAAGCATACAAGATGGCTGACTTACAACGCTAAACACCTACGAATAACAAAAAGAAACATAAACATAATCAAAGACATGAAAGAATTCAACTAAAACTAAAACAACAAACAACCTGTTTTTTCTCCCTTCTCAAAAAAGTCTTCCCATATCTTCAACACACTACATCTGAATATAGTAGGCTTGTTCTTCGTTTAAAAAATTAGAAACCAAAATGTCTTCCCGTCTTCTAGCCCCAAACAACTAAAAATAAAAAACAAGCAGAGAGAAACCTACGTCAGCATTTTTGGACAAAACAGCAAGGGCAGTAAGCAAGCAGGCATGGGAGACAACAACAACAGCTCAAACCCAGGCAGGAGCCGCATGCTTCTAG
>CM060350.1:24185840-24188340 GCA_030674155.1 Stramonita haemastoma | reverse complement strand
AGATGTTCTTCGTGCGTTCGCACATGTACGGGGCCTCTGTTTATAGTCTCACCCGAAGGACTGTTGCTATGTAATGACATAAAATTTAACAATCAACAGTGGATTGTGTAAATGATTGTGTAACTGGTTTATAGTCTCAGCCGAAGGACTTTTGGGAAGAGTGGAGTCAGCACTGGTGTTAACTCCAGGGGAAAATCCCCTCTGTACTGAGGAGAGAGCGAAGTGTGTGCTCTGGATAAACAGAACGAGAGAGAGAAGATTGTGAGGAGAGAAGGAAGATTGGGTCAGCGAATTGTTGGGGGTGTGGTGGGGGAGTTGGAGTGAGTGAGTGAGTGAGTGAGTGAGTGAGTGTGTGTGTGTGTTTGTGTGTGTGTGTGTGAGCGTGCGCGCGTGTGTGTGTGTGTGTGTGTGTGTGTGTGTGTGTGTGTGTGTGTGTGTGTGTGTGTGTGTGTGTGTGTGTGTGTGTGTGTGTGTGTGTGTGTGTGTACTAGAGAAATTTTAGTGAAACAGATGACTGGGGACTGGATGTAAAATAAAAAAGCACATGGGTGCTTATACCATTATCCACAATATCAAAGAATAAAATAGATTTTAAAAAATAAAAAACAGAATAAATAAACAAACAGACTCTCCCTTCCAATTGTTTTTTTTTCCACAACACACACTACGCTCTCCCCTCACAATCTCCTTTCTCTTTCTGTTTATCCAGAACCCACACTTGCTCTCTCCTTCTGATTTTTTTTTTCTCTCTCTCTCTGGGTTTTTTTGGTTTTCTTACAGAACCCACACTACGCTCTCTGATTTTTCTTCTCTGTGTGTGTGTGTGTGGGTTGTTTTTTTCCAGAACACACACTATGCTCTCTCTCCTGATTTTTCTTCTCTGTCTGTCTGTCTGTCTGTCTGTATGTCTGTCTGTCTGTCTGTCTGTCTGTCTGTCTCTCTCTCTCTCTCTCTCTCTCTCCTCTCTCTCTCTCTCCTCTCTCTCTCTCTCTCTCTCTCTCTCTCTCTCTCTCTCTCTCTCTCTCTGTTTTTTTTTCCAGAGCACAAACTACGCTCTCCTCACAGTTATGTTATGTTATGTTATGTTATGTTATGTTATGTTATGTTATGTTATGTTATGTTATGTTATGTTATGTTATGTTATGTTATGTTATGTTATAGTCCTTTCCAGATTTCTCTGATATCAGGACTGTGGCCCAAAGCCAGAAAGTCGGAGGTCCCACGCTTCGGCAAGTTCTCCCACTTCAGCACCTCGGGCCACCCCAAAAATGTCACAATTCTTCAATTCTCTCCTCACAATCTTCTCTCTCTGTTTTTCTTTCCCCAGAACCCACACCACCACTACTACCACCCAGCCTTCTCCTCCACACGAAGAAGAATGAGCGCCCCGGAGTTACCGCCCATTCTCGGAGGGAGCGACCGCGACCGCGACCGCGAGAGGAAGCGCGAGCGGGAACGGGAACGACCTCGACCTTGCTCGCGCTCTACCACCAGCAAATCCTGCTACAGCCAGCTGGCGCCCAGCGTGAGCACCAACGTCAGCGTCAGCACCGCGGGTACCAGGCACCACCCCCACCCCCACCCCCACCACCACTCCTCCTCCCGCCTCCCCTCAGGGGCACCCCCCACCTCCTGCTCCTCCCTCCCCAGAAACGGCAGTGATTCCTCCTTCAAAGGACTGACCACGCGCTCTCAAGGCCCCACGCAAAGTTCAGGTTCCGTTAGTTCGTACCGCAGTTTTGGGAGGGACAAGGAGGGAGGAGGGGTGGGAGGTGGGGAGGGTGGGGGTGGAGACGGGGCGGGAAGAGGCAGCGCGGGGGCGGCAACGACCTCTGTTTAAACCCCTCCCTCCTCCTCCACCACCGCCACCACCGCCATCATCACCACCACCACGGAAGCTCTTCGCGCGCGCTTTCGTGGAGCAGCACGGCGGATAACAGTAACCACGGTTCGGGAATCAAGCTGGAAACCCTGTTCGAGCAGAAGGCGGGTCTCCTCCCGTACAGCAAGACTCACAGCTCCAGCATCAACAACCTCGCCGTCCCGGGTAACGCCTCCTCCGACACGAAGAGGAGCGACCCGGACACGCTTCCTCCTCGGAGCTGCTCCGTGAACGGGCTACGTCCTTCCGAGGCGGCGCACCTCGCCCGAATTCGGGCGCATAAGAAAGGTTTGAGCGACTGCGGGGCGCGAGAGAGTGAGATTGTGGGGACTATTGAGCAGTTCTCTCGCCTCAAGGGTGGTAGTAGTGGTAGCGGCATGAGGCGAGCTTCGTCCGAGAACAAGCTGGTGGACAGGCGCAACGTCCACAACGCTCGGGTTAGTTCAAGCTCGCGGCATATTTCCGTGAGCAAGACGGATAAACTGGTTCAGAGAAAACCCTCTGCAAAGCCGTCAGGCAACAACAAGAATAACAACAACAATAACACCAGCAACAACAACAACAATAACAGTGCATCAAGAACTCGCAGTTCTAGACGAACCAGAGCCAACCCTGCCC
>CM060350.1:24168340-24170840 GCA_030674155.1 Stramonita haemastoma | reverse complement strand
AGAGAGAGAGAGAGAGAGAGAGAGAGAGAGAGAGAGAGAGAGAGAGAGAGAGAGAGAGAGGTCGAACAAATATTTCATTAACAGTATTTGAATAGGACTAGAGAGAGAGAGAGAGAGAGAGAGAGAGAGAGAGAGAGAGAGAGAGAGAGAGAGAGAGAGAGAGAGAGAGAGAGAGAGAGAGAGGTGAACAAATATTTGATTAACAGCAATTGAATAAGCCGAGGGCTTCTTTACACCAGGCCGTTGTGAAATAATGAGGAGAACCGATAAACAAACAAAAAATAGAAGTAATGATTCAATAACTATTTGACACACACACACACACACCACACACACACACACACACACACACACACACACACACACACACACACACACACACACATACACACACACACACACACACACACACACACACACACACACACACACACACACACACACACACACACACATTGATAAACACATGACCTTGGCACTATTGTAGCCTGTATTTATTATTACTGACAAAGCATGTACACAGACACGAAATACAAGAAGTTAGACAACAGACAAATTATGCAAATCCTCAAATTCAGCAATTAATCACCATGAATAAATAAAAATGGCGTAAACATAAACCTGTTACCCGAGAGAGAGAGAGAGAGAGAGAGAGAGAGAGAGAGAGAGAGAGAGAGAGAGAGAGAGAGAGAGAGAGAGAGAGAGAGAGAGAGAAGTCGAACAAATATTTTATTAACAGCACTTGAATAAGCCGAGAGAGAGAGAGAGAGAGAGAGAGAGAGAGAGAGAGAGAGAGAGAGAGAGAGAGAGAGAGAGAGAGAGAGAGAGAGAGAGAGAGGTCGAACAAATATTTTATTAACAGTTCTTGAATAATCCTAGGCTTCTGTACACTAGACAATCGTGAAATAAAGAGGAGAACCAATAAACAAACGAAAAATAGAAATAGAAGTAATGATTCAATAACTATTTCACACACACACATTGATAATTCCTTGCCACCATGGTAGCCTGTATCTCTTATTACTGACAAAGCATGGACACAGACACGAAAAACATCAAGTTAGGCAAGAAACAGTTTGCACAAATCCTCCAAGTCAGCTATTAACTACCATGAATAAATAAAAATGGCGTAAACACAAGCATGTTATCCTAGGGATAGAGAGAGTTATAAACACACGGCTGTCTACAAAGTCTTTCCTAATATCCTCTAGCCTACCCTCTTAGAACAAAGTCCTTCGCATGACACTATAAACCGAGGTCCCGTGCGCGAACTCAAGCACCTTGCGTACATGTTAACACATGTCTGCGTTTCGGAAGAGTTGGCCATTTGTGCTGTTCGGAACATAATATGACAAAATTGACAAAACTGTATGCACGCAGGACTAAATGTAAAAAGCACATCTCTCTCTCCTCTCTCTCTCTCCTCCTCTCTCCCTCTCTCTCTCTCTCTCTCTCTCCTCTCTCTCTCTCTCCTCTCTCTCTCTCCAATTCAATTTCTTGAACACGATTTGAAAAATGTCATATTTGAGTATTTGTTGACTTTTTAAAAATGTTTGTTTGTTGTCGTTAGTTTATTTTTGTTAGCTTTTTTCTTCATAATATTGTTTTAAAGTAAGAAAGATGTGTGAAAATGTCTTGATAAATATATATATTTTGGGGGGGGTTGCTCTTCTCTGCTGTTTCCTCTATTTTTTTCTTCTCTCTATTTTAATCTATTTGATTTACTTAATGATTAACAATGCATATGTCTTGACATTAATGTTTGAGTCAGTTGGAGATTAAGTGTTTATTGAGTACATATTATCCTCTTTTTTTTTAAATATCAATGTACCCAGTGGGGATTGTGCGTTTCTTAAATGCATACCTATATCTTTTTTTTTTTATCATAGGTTGTTCTGTTGTTGGTGATTGTGTGTGTGGTATTTTTTAAAATACATATTCCCTAATCAGGGCAAGGGAGGATGGAAAAAGTATGTACATACTTACTTTGTAACCATTAAAAATAAAGTCACTCACTCATTCATTTATTATTCATTCATTCTCTTTCCAGAAAAATATACTCTAGAGTGTCCGATGTATGGCATGATTTTTGTGAGTTTGAAACAAAATGTCTTCCGAAGTTGAGCAAAATAATGATCTTGGGATATTTACCGTCAGAATGGTATTTTAGGGATGTAAATGATGTCATCTATCCATATCTAAAACTAGACACGAAAGAATTCTTCGTGGTGTAGGCCTAAGTTATTTTGTGGGTTTCTTTAATTATCTCCCCTGAAACGGGGGTCCTTTATGAATTTTAGTAAGAACAAAGAAGACAACAGCGTTCTTGCTAAGGGAGGCAATTCAAAGCATGGGGCGACAATCCTTTATGAATTTTAGTAGTTTTAAAGAAGGCAACATTGTTTTTCATGGTCAGGGGAGGGAATTAGGCGTCGCGCATTAGCGCAACATGAACCAATGGATATAATAGGGAAAATAAGATAAACGAAAGGTAAATTGT
>CM060350.1:24158073-24160740 GCA_030674155.1 Stramonita haemastoma | reverse complement strand
TCGAATGCTCTCACTCTTGAATGCTCTCACTCTCGAATGCTCTCACTCTCGAATGCTCTCACTCTTGAATGCTCTCACTCTCACTCTTGAATGCTCTCACTCTCACTCTCGAATGCTCTCACTCTCGAATGCTCTCACTCTTGAATGCTCTCACTCTCGAATGCTCTCACTCTCGAATGCTCTCACTCTCACTCTTGAATGCTCTCACTCTCACTCTCGAATGCTCTCACTCTCGAATGCTCTCACTCTTGAATGCTCTCACTCTCGAATGCTCTCACTCTCGAATGCTCTCACTCTCGAATGCTCTCACTCTCACTCTCGAATGCTCTCACTCTCACTCTCGAATGCTCTCACTTCTCACTCTCGAATGCTCTCACTCTCACTCTCGAATGCTCTCACTCTCGAATGCTCTCACTCTTGAATGCTCTCACTCTTGAATGCTCTCACTCTCGAATGCTCTCACTCTTGAATGCTCTCACTCTTGAATGCTCTCACTCTCACTCTCGAATGCTCTCACTCTCGAATGCTCTCACTCTCGAATGCTCTCACTCTTGAATGCTCTCACTCTCGAATGCTCTCACTCTTGAATGCTCTCACTCTTGAATGCTCTCACTCTCACTCTCGAATGCTCTCACTCTCGAATGCTCTCACTCTCGAATGCTCTCACTCTCGAATGCTCTCACTCTCGAATGCTCTCACTCTCGAATGCTCTCACTCTCGAATGCTCTCACTCTCACTCTCGAATGCTCTCACTCTTGAATGCTCTCACTCTTGAATGCTCTCACTCTCGAATGCTCTCACTCTCGAATGCTCTCACTCTTGAATGCTCTCACTCTCACTCTCGAATGCTCTCACTCTTGAATGCTCTCACTCTCACTCTCGAATGCTCTCACTCTTGAATGCTCTCACTCTTGAATGCTCTCACTCTCGAATGCTCTCACTCTCACTCTCGAATGCTCTCACTCTCGAATGCTCTCACTCTCGAATGCTCTCACTCTCACTCTCGAATGCTCTCACTCTCGAATGCTCTCACTCTTGAATGCTCTCACTCTCGAATGCTCTCACTCTCGAATGCTCTCACTCTCACTCTCGAATGCTCTCACTCTCGAATGCTCTCACTCTCACTCTCGAATGCTCTCACTCTCGAATGCTCTCACTCTCGAATGCTCTCACTCTCGAATGCTCTCACTCTCGAATGCTCTCACTCTCGAATGCTCTCACTCTTGAATGCTCCGTTTAGTTGTAGCAGCAGCAGCAGCAGCAGTTTGGATTTATTAATTTTTTGTCTGTTTATTGCTGTTGTTGTTGTTTTCGGATAGCCACCATTTTTAGCATCGTTGGTGTGAATCTCTGTGTCTCTGTCTGTGTCTCTGTCTGTCTGTCTGTCTGTCTGTCTGTCTGTCTGTCTGTCTGTCTCTGTCTGTCTGTCTGTCTGTCTGTCTGTCTGTCTGTCTGTCTGTCTGTCCTGTCTGTCTGTCTCTTCTCTCTCTCTCTCTCTCTCTCTCTCTCTCTCTCTCTCTCTCTCTCTCTCTCTCTCTCTCTCTCTCTCTCTCTCGGTTTGCTGGATTCTGTCATGCACGTCTTTATTGTTTGTGGGGTCTTTGTAGGAGATGCCAAGGAGTCTCCAGAACCACACACACACACACACACACACACACACACACACACACACACACACACACACACACACACACACACACACACACACACACACACATATATATATATATTAAAAAAAAATATATATATATTAAAAATAAAGGAAGGTGTCTCATAACCTATGTGGTCTAAGGGGAGTAAGGCATCAGAGACCTCAGCTTCTCTAGGGGCCAGCGTATTGAGGGCGGCGCCCATCTCCTTTCCCTCGCTGCTTTACTTTCCCTGTCGCTAAAGAGGGTAGGTACCCATTGACAGCTGGGTGAACTGGGGGACTGTACTGAAGCCAGGGCGCGTAAACGGTCACCCATCCACTTGGTAAACACGCTCGATGCTGCTTAACGTTGGCTGGGGGAAAGGAAGTGCTCTGACCACTGAGCTATCCCGTCCCCAGGTTTGTTTATGGTAGACTTGACTTTGCGCGGTTCCAGAGACGATGCAAGTAGAATACCAGTTTGTTCTTCAATGTCGTTTTGATTCTTGTCTGGCATATGTTGTTTTTTTTTTCTGAAGTTTTTATTTGAATTTTTTAATTTAATTTTTTTTTCATATTTTAAATGAGAAGGCATACTGTTGCTTTGAGCAGTGAAACTGGATGAAATGCTTGATATTTTCATCGTTGATGTCATGGTAACAGCCCTCCTCTTAAATAACAACAACACCCCTGCACCCCACCCCCCCCCCCCCCCCAGTCTCTAAAAAAAAAGAAGTGCACGCAAAAACACATTTTATATGCGTTCTATCCCAAACAGCAAAAATCATGGATATTTAAGTTGCAAAGAGATTTTTACGAAATAAGCATTTGCACTGCTTATTCAGTGTGCCATCTAAAAATAAAAGTTTGACTTTGACTTTGACTTTGACTTTGACACACAGACACACAGACACAGACACAGACACAGACACAGACACACACACACAACACACACACACACACACACACACACACACACACACACACACACTGTTCTCAAAGAAAATGTTTCAAAAAACATAATCGACCCCCCCCCC
>CM060350.1:24150573-24153073 GCA_030674155.1 Stramonita haemastoma | reverse complement strand
AACAACAGAGCAACCTATGCTTTAAAAAAAAGATATAGGTATGCATTTAAGGAACACACAATCCCCACTGGGTATATTGATAATTATTTTTTAAAAGAGATAATATGTACTCAACAAACACTTAATCTCCAACTGATTCAAACCTTAATGTCAAGACAGATGCATTGTTAATCATTAAGTAAATCAAATAGATTAAAATAGAGAGAAGAAAAAAAAATAGAGGAAACAGCAGAGAAGAGCGACCCAAACAAAAAAATATATATCAAGACATTTTCACACCTCTTTCTTACTTTAAAACAATATTATGAAGAAAAAAGCTAACAAAAATAACATAACGAAACATTTTTAAAAGGTCAACAACATTAAAATGTATCGCCACATAAAATACTCAAACATGACATTTTTCAAATCGTGTTCAAGAAATTGAAGAGAGAGAGAGAGAGAGAGAGAGAGAGAGAGAGAGAGAGAGAGAGAGAGAGAGAGAGAGAGAGAGAGAGAGAGATGTGCTTTTTACATTCAGTCCCGTGTGCATACAGTTTTGTCAATTTTGTCATATGTTCCGAACAGCACAAATGGCCTACTCTTCCTAAACGCAGAACATGTGTTAACATGTACGCAAGAAGGTGCTTGAGTTCGCACACGGGACCTCGGTTTATAGTGTCATCCGAAGGACTTTGTTCTAAGAGGGTAGAGGATATTAGGAAAGACTTATACGACAGCCGTGTGTTTGTAACTCTCTCTATCCCTAGGATAACATGCTTGTGTTTACGCCATTTTTATTTATTGATGGTGATTAACTGCTGACTTGGAGGATTTGTGTAAACTGTTTCTTGCCTAACTTGTTTTTCGTGTCTGTGTCCATGCTTTGTCTGTAATAAGAGATACAGGCTACATTAGTGCCAAGGAATTATCAATGTGTGTGTGTGAAATAGGTATTGAATCATTTCTTCTATTTCTACTTTTCGTTTGTTTATTCGTTCTCCTCTTTATTTCACGATTGTCTAATGTACAGAAGCCCTAGGATTATTCAAGAACTGTTAATAAAATATTTGTTCGACCCCCCCCCCCTCTCTCTCTCTCTCTCTCTCTCTCTCTCTGATAACAGGTTTGTGTTTACGCCATTTTTATTTATTCATGGTGATTAATTGCTGATTTTGAGGATTTGCGTAATTTGTCTATTGTCTAACTTCTTGTATTTGTGTCTGTGTACATGCTTTGTCATTAATAAGAGGTACAGGCTACAATAGTGCCAAGGAATTATCAATGAGTGTGTGTGTCAAATAGTTATTGAATCATTACTTCTCTATTTTTTGTTTGTTTATCGGTTCTCCTCTTTCTTTCACAACGGTCTGGTGTAAAGAAGCCCTCGGCTTTTTCAATTACTGTTAATCAAATATTTGTTCGACCTCTCTCTCTCTCTCTCCTCTCTCTCTCTCTCTCTCTCTCTCCTCTCTCTCTCTCTCTCTCTCTCTCTCTCTCTCTCTCTCTCTCTCCTCTCTCTCTCTCTCTCTCTCTTTCTCTCCCCTCTTCTCTCTCCTCTCTCCTCTCTCTCTCTCTCCTCTCTCTCTCTCTTCTCTCCTCTCTCTCTCTCTCTCTCTCTCCTCTCTCTCTTCTCTCTCTGGAGTCAACATCAGTGCTGACTCCTCTCTCCCCAAAAGTCTTTCGGATGAGACTGTAAACCAGGCCCTGTGTGCGAACGCACGCAGAACATCTTGCGCACACGTTAAATCCTGTTCCGCTTCTCGCAAAAGTAGGCCATTATGTGCAAGTGGGAACAGATGACGAGATTCTGCACACACACACGGAGACTGGATGAAAAAAACCACATTAGTGCTTATTCCATTATCCTCGATATAAAAGAAGAAAAGAGTAAAAATATCTACCCCCCTCCCTCTCTCTCCTCCTCTTTATGTGGCTGTAAAAACGAGTTGATGTTGGAGTTCTTTATTCTTCATGACATGACAAGACTGGTTTTCACTGACAGCAGACATCAATAGGACAGGACAGCGATACCTACCCCAGAAATGTGTCTGCTTTATTTCTCCCTCTTCCTGTCTGTCTGTCTGTCTGTCTGTCTGTCTGTCTAGCTGTCTGTCTGTCTGCCTGTATGTCTGTCTATCTACCTGCCTGTCAATCTGTTTGCCTGCCTGCCTGCCTGTCTACCTGCCTGCCTTGCCTTGCCTGTCTGTCTGTCTGTCTGTCTGTCTGTTTGTCTGCCTGCATGTATGTATGTATGTCTGCCTGCCTGCCTGTCTACCTATCTGTCTGACAGTCTATCTGCCTGCCTGTCTGTCTGTCTGTCTGTCTGTCTGTCTGTCTCTTATGTGATCATATTATTTGGTATTACTCTTAAGTATTGTGCCCCCCCCCCCCCATGGTTCACTGTTTTGATGAATGTATACATGTTTATAAAGACAGGTTGTGAGACTAGGCTTTTGGCCTTACATCTCTATCCTGGCGTGTCAAGAATGATTCTTCTTCTTCTTCTTCTTCTTCTTCT
>CM060350.1:24145573-24148073 GCA_030674155.1 Stramonita haemastoma | reverse complement strand
AGAGAGAGGGGGGGGGGGGAGGAGAGAGAGAGAGAGAGAGAGAGAGAGAGAGAGAGAGAGAGAGAGAGAGAGAGAGAGAGAGAGAGAGAGAGAGATGTTCAACAAACACATAATCCCAGAAACAGTAAAGAAGAGAGCAACCCAAGCAAACAACAATGATATGAGAGAGACAAGGCAAGGCAAGGCAAGGCAAGGCAAATTCTTTTATTCGAGGATAATAGTGTGGCAGGGCGGTAATTAGATTACTTCCCATGCGATGGGAACAGCCAATCGCAGCGTTGTGGATCTAAATTTAGATCAACACCTGTGAATTGTGCGATGTTCTGTATCGTTGGGGGTTGGTCGAAAACCATCCTCTGCATGCACTTTGCCCGTAGCGGTAAAATGTAGTATTTATGCAGCCTCTCTTTAGAGGCCACATTCCCACTGTCTGACCGTGCTGTCGTCGCCGAGAAGTTGTACAGAGTCGCGGCAGATCAAATATCTGCACTCTGTTACAATAGATAAACATTCGTGTGCTTTTTTACATACAGTCCCCGCCCATTTCAGGGATAACATCAAGATAACCTCAATTAAACAACACTTATTATAATGATCCAAATACCAACAGGAAGAAACCATAAGTATCAAACAACAGGTAAGAAATAAGACAGAGATACAATGATAAGGTAATGATATGAAAAGGCACTCTTTCAGAAACGAATATAAGAAGTAAGAATCAATGATGATTTTGAATTGAATAATAAAAAAGCGCAATAATTAAAGAGTAAATATGAGAATATGATAGGTTAAATGACTGAAAACATAATCCACCACCATCTATCATCAAGATAAGTTATAAAAGACATAACATTTTGAAAAAAAAGGGGAGAAGGGAAAAAAAAAAAGAAAAAAAGAAAACAACAACAAAAACCAACCAAACAAAAAAACAAACAACACCACCACCAACAAAATCAAACTAACAAACACCCTCGCGCGCGCGCGCGCGCGCACACACACGCACGCACGCACACACACACACACACACACACTCACTCACTCACTCACTGGTCAAGTAATTACATCAGGTTACAATATCATCCATTCTACATTTATATTTTATGTTTAAAAGAGAGAGAGAGAGAGAGAGAGAGAGAGAGATCTAGGTGCGCACAATACATAACAAAAGACAATGGCAACGGTTTTCAAAGTTTTATATTCTATCACATAACATCTCACAATATCACAGACTGGCAAAATAACACCAAATAACAATAATTATAGCAATAAAAAAGCAATAACTACCTAACAATAATTCATCATCACAGACCCTTGAGAAGAATGCATAGTTTCTTTTTTTTTTTTAAACATGGCTTGTAGAACATTAAAGGTGAACATTATTCTTCTAACTTTGACAACTGACTTAGGTGTATTAGTTCTATGTTGTTTTATACTGCAATTGTGACTTAAATGTATCACTTCTATGTTGTCTTAAACTACAACTGTGACTTAGGTGTATTCTATGCTGTCTTAATTAAACTGCAACTTTGACAACTGAGTTAGGTGAATTCGTTCTATGTTGTCTTAAACTGCAACTTTGTCAACTTAAGGTGTATTAGTTCTATGTTGGTTTAAACTGCAACTATGACAACTGACTTAGGTGTATTAGTTCTATGTTGTCTTAAATAGCAACTCTGACAACTTAAGGTGTATTAGTTCTATATATTGTCTCAATTTGCAACTTTGACAACTGGCTCAAGTGTATTCTATGTTGTCTTAAACTGCAACTTTGACAACTGACTTAGGTGTATTAGTTCTATGTTGTCTTAAACTGCAACTGTGACAACTGACTTAGGTGTTTTAGTTCTATGTTGTCTCAAATTGCAACTTTGACAACTGACTCATGTGTATTCTATGTTGTTTCAAACTGCAACTTTGACAACTGACTTAGGTGTATTAGTTCTATGTTGTTTTATTCTGCAACTCTGACAACTTAAGGTGTAATAGTTCTATATTGTCTCAAATTGCAACTTTGACAACTGACTCAAGTGTATTTTATGTTGTTTTAAACTGCAACTTTGACAACTGACTTAGGTGTATTCTATATTGTTTTAAACTGCAATTTTGACAACTGATTAAGGTGTATTAGCTCTATATTGTCTCAAATTGCAACTTTGACAACTGACTTAGGTGAATTAGTTGTACGATCTCTCAAACTGGAGTAGCTAAAGAGCGGAAGATTGATGTCATTATACACACAGCAGAGCGTTTTTCGTTGGTCCAGTCACCACACACACACACACAACACACACACACACACACACACACACACACACACACACACACACACACACACACACACACACACACACACACACACATGCGCCCGCACGTCACAAAACCCCGTCACGCGATGACACAAATGACGTCATCCCTCTCAGGCTCAGAAAATCCAGCGTAGACACACTCGGCATTCACTCTGAAAAAAACAGCAAGAGAAAAACCCTGAGATAGAATAAAC
>CM060350.1:24128073-24133073 GCA_030674155.1 Stramonita haemastoma | reverse complement strand
AGTTCACTACAAACACAGTACAAAGCTCACTACAAACGCGATAGGCTACAAGCTCACTACAAAACACAATACAAGAACACTGACCTGCGCTAACCCCGCCTGCTCGGTACAAGCAGAGTGGTAAGGGGACGAAGCCCTTGAAGAGGAATCCTCCGATTCCACATAGGCGGGCAAAATAAAGGTCACAGAACTCCCCCTCCGGGACTCCAAACGTCGAAACTGCGGAGAAGACAGCAGACTAGAAGGAATGGAGAGACTGGAACCACTAGGAACAGAACCGCAACGGTAAATGTCCGGCACTTTCAGACTCCGCTCAACATCTGTGCAAGAATCGCTCGAAGATCGGTCATCATCATCATCATCATCATGGCTGCCATCTTGGTCACAGTTTTCTCGCTTTCCGGTCTCTCTGTTCGGGTAGTAGTGTTGTGGTGGTAACTCGGATTCCGCCTCCTCCAAACTGTTGTGTTCACAAACGTGAATAACTATGTCAGTCTTGGGAGGGTCTCCATGGTCCCTCACTATGGTTGTGGAGGAGGAATCTCCAACATTGTTCTTCAGAGAGTACGGAGGAGGAACCGTCCCTTTCTCTCGCAGAGAGAGAAACGGCTGTAGCGGAATGGGAGAGTGTTGGGCAAGGTGTTGGGTAGTGGTAGAAGTAGTAGTGGTGGTGGTGGTGGTAGTTAGAGCAAAGGACGAAAGGTCTGTGTGGTCGTTGTTGACAAGCGCTGGTGGTAGTAGTGGTAGTGGTGGTGGTGGTGGTAGTAGTGACGAAGTGTGCTGAGGGCGGGATAGGGAAAGAGGAGGAGGGGGAGGAGGGGAAGGAGGTGGGGGGAGAGGGGAAGGAGGGGGAGGAGGGGTGGGGTGGGCAAGGGTCCCAGACCTAGCCCCGCTGAGCCTTAATCCTGTTGTGGCAGCGGCTGTTGGCTGATCCGCTGCTGGGGTACACCTCTCCTCCTCCTCCTCTCCACCTGACTGAGTCCGCTTGGCTGTGCTCTCTCTCTCTCTCTCGCCCTCTCCTTCTCCTCCTTCTGTCCCTTTTCCTTCGTCTCTTCCCTCTCTTCCTCTTCCGCTCTATCTTTTTCGTTCTTTCCCTTCTTCTTCTCTCTTCTTTCTTCCTCCTCTTCCCCTTCCTCTTCTTCCCTCTCCTTTTCGTTCTTTCCTTCTTCTTCTCCTCTCTTATTTCCTCCTCCTCCTCTTCTTCTCCTCTCTCTTCCTCTTTCCTCTCTTCCTCCCCCTCTCTTTCTCGTTCCCTCCCTTTTTCTCTCTCCTTTCCTCCTCCTCCCCCTCCTCCTCCTCTCTCCACTGTTCCTCCCCCCTCTCTTTCTTGTTCTCTCCCCTCTCTTCCTCTCCTCTCTCTTCCTTCTCCTTCTCTCCCCTCTCCTTCTCTCCCCTTTCTTCCTCTCCCTTCCTCTCCTCCTCTCCCCTCCTCTTCCTCTCCCCTCTCCTTCTCTCCCCTTTCTTCCTCTCCCCTCCTCTCCTTCTCTCCCCTCTCCTTCTCTTTACTAATGGTGGTGGTGGCCCGGGGGCAGCCACTTACATAACGGTGTGAAGGAATTGTCGTCTGCTGAGGTCTGTTAGAATCGACACCGGCACGCGCTAGAAGCATGCGGCTCCTGCCTGGGTTTGAGCTGTTGTTGTTGTCTCCCATGCCTGCTTGCTTACTGCCCTTGCTGTTTTGTCCAAAAGTGCTGACGTAGGTTTCTCTCTGCTTGTTTTTTATTTTTAGTTGTTTGGGGCTAGAAGACGGGAAGACATTTTGGTTTCTAATTTTTGAACGAAGAACAAGCCTACTATATTCAGAAGTAGTGTGTTGAAGATATGGGAAGACTTTTTTGAGAAGGGGAGAAAAACAGGTTGTTTGTTGTTTTAGTTTTAGTTGAATTCTTTCATGTCTTTGATTATGTTTATGTTTCTTTTTGTTATTCGTAGGTGTTTAGCGTTGTAAGTCAGCCATCTTGTATGCTTTTGCACTTTTGTGTCAGTTTCTTGAAGTCAGGAATTTTAATTCACACAGGTTTTTTAAAAAAAATTCCTTGTCAAAAACACCTTGTACACGAAATTAAAAACAAATCAGAACATTTTAACATGGTTTTTAAACATATCAGAACCTTTTAACGTTTATTTTGTTTTAAAAATCAGAACCTTCTAACATGATTTTTATACAAATCAGAAGGGAGACTCGTTTGTAAGTTATTCTGATGACACCATCTCAAGTTTTCAATTGTTGTTAGACCTATAGCTATGTGATGTTTAAAGTCATTCAAATAATTATTGTTGTCATGCTGCAACTTGATTGAAGTCCATGTTTCACAGCTGTACCCCTATAACAGACAAACCAAATTCAGAATCAGCTTAAATCAAAATGAAAACCAACCCATATCAAAGTAAAAATCTACTCAAATAAATAATAAAATGCTAATCAAAATAAAGTATATTCAAATAAAAATCAGCGTAAATCAAAATAAACATCAACTCAAAAATCAAAAAATCAAATCAAATCAAATAAAAGGAATAAACTCAAATCAAACCAAAATTCAACTCAAATCAAAAGGGGCATTGTAACTGAACACGTGAGTAAAATATGAAAATAATGTTCAAGGAAGTTTGACAGTCTACAGATGTCACGATTACAAATATGACTATGAGCTTAATACAGAAGAAGAAAAAAGGTAAAGGTGTCCCAGAACCTTTGTGGTCGTAGGAGAGCGGAGGCATCAGAGACCTCAGCTTCTCTAGGGGCCAGCATGTTGAGGGCGGCGCCCATCTCCTCTCTCTCGCTGCTTGACCTTCCCTGACCCTAAAGAGGGCAGGTTTCCATTTACAGCTGGGTGAACTGGGGGGACTGTATTGAAACCAAGGCGCGCAAACGGTCACCCACCCAACAGGTAACCACACTGGATGCTGCTTAACTTGACTGAGGGAAAGTGAGTGCCCTGACCACTTAGTTATGGTTTTAAGCCAACCCAACTGAAAAAAAAAAAACTCGTTTCAGGGAAGTGCGCAGCTCATAAATATGGATTAGCGTTAAAAAGACAATGAAACAATGATGCACACACTGTCCCTTTTAGGGATAAGCCAGAGTTAAAATGTCATTGATGTGGCCCTGAACAAAAAGGTGGCCCATATAATCATTCGGACAAGACTATAAACCGAGGCCTCGTGTGCGAACGCACGCAGAACATCTTGCTCACACGTTAAAACCCCGTTCTGCCTTTCACAAGAGCAGGCCATCGTGTGCCGGTGGGAGCAGATGACAAAATAAAAAAAAAACCACCCAGCGTGCACATAGGTGTCGTGTTTAGACACCATCCATGATAAAAAATCTGGGAGCTGGAGTCCCAGGGCGGTTCGGGGCTGTATATGGCAACGTTCTGATGGCTCCTGCGACGGTACTGGAACCATTCGTATCGGGCATTGCCTTTCCAATGGATCATTCCAGTGGCGTGGAGGGGGGGGGTCTGCTGTATGGGTAACAGCTTGCCCTCCATGCTTACTTACCCAGGCTTTGCGCTCTGAAGACTGGAGCGCAACGCCGTAGTCTTCCGAGACTGATGGGTGCCTACTGATAGCCTACCCAGTTTATGACAAAACTGTTAGACTAGTCAGATTTCTTCTTGTTTTTGTTCTCTCTCTCTCTCTCTCTCCTCTTCTCCTCTTCTCTCTTCTCTCTCTCTCTCTCTCTCTCCTCTCCCTCTTCTCTCTCTCTCTCTCTCTCTCTCTCTCTCTCTCCTCTCTCTCTCTCTCTTGGAAGGAAAGAAGGAAGAAAGAAAGGAAAGAAGGAAGGAAGGAAGGAAGGAAAGAGGGAGGGAAGAAAGGAAGGAAGGAAGGAAGGAAAGAAAAAAGGAAGGAAGGAAGGAAGGAAAGAAAAAACGAAGGAAGGAAGGAAAGAAGGAATGAGCGGGAGGGGAAGGAGGGAGGTTTAGTTGGATGCAGGATACAAAAGTGCCCTTTTTATGTTAATTCTAATGCTTTTTAATGTAATAATTATAGGGTACCAGCCATACAGTGTTTCTAAAATTTAGTTTTTTAGTGTATGACATATAATATTTATTTTTTTATTTTTTATTTTATTCTTTTACATCGATGGGATAAGCACTCATGTGCTTTTTTCATCCAGTCCCCGTGTGTATGCAGTTGTGTAAATATTGTCATCTGTTCCCACCGGCACACAATGGCCTACTCTTACGAAAAGCGGAACAGGATTTTTGTGTGCGCAAGATGTTCTGCGTGCGTTCGCACGCAGGGCCTCGGTTTACAGTCTCATCCGAAAGACTTTTGGGGGTGAGTGGAGTCAGCACTGATGTTAACTCCAAGGGAAAAATCCCCTCCAACGGGAATCGAATCCGGGTCGTCAAATTGCGAGCGCAATGTTCTGACCACTGGGCTATCCCGCCCCCAGTATATCCATGTTGTGTGTGTGTGTGTGTGTGTGTGTGTGTGTGTGGTGTGTGTGTGTGTGTGTGTGTGTGTGTGTGTGTGTGTGTGTGTGTGTGTGTGTGTGTGTGTGTGTGTGAACAGAACAGAACAGAACAGAACATCGTTTATTGCCATGGAAGCATACAAAGCTTATAGACACAAGTGAACAAATTGGTTAGAAAAAGTCACCGAAGATTCATGCAATCAAAAACATATTTTGCAAAGGGTCCTTGAAGGCCGTCAAGCTGTACAAAATCACTTGGAACTAAATTATTCAAACATATTTGTTGGGTTGCTCCTACCAATAAGTGGCTGGACTGTTGCACCTCTTTAAGTAGATTACTTCGTAGACCCTGAAACAACATACACGCATCCAAAAAATGAAATTCATCTTCTACAACTCCACACACATTACACAATCTTTCTTCTCTTGGGGTGCCTGTATATCGACCACGCTCAATGTTCAAATCGTGGGCACTGACTCTGAGTCTACAAAGAGCTTGTTTGTGGGATGGGTCGATATCTGCAACAAGGTAAGGTTCTAGGTGATAATCAGTCTTTTTAATTTTATCGTAAAATTC
>CM060350.1:24113073-24123073 GCA_030674155.1 Stramonita haemastoma | reverse complement strand
AAGGACGAACACACACACACACACACACACACACACACACACACACACACACACACACACACACACACACACACACCACGCACGCACGCACGCACACACACACACACACACACGCACACACACACACACACACACACACACACACACATACCCCCCCCCCCCCACACACACACACATAACCCCCCCCCCCACACACAACACACAAACACAACACAACACACACACACAACACAACACAACACAACACCCGCCCCCCCCCCCCATACACCACACACAACCCTCCCCCCCCCCCCACACGCAGAGTCTGGTATGTGTCAAAAATAGATAGCAGTAAATCCTAAGGGCCCTTACTGCAGGCAGGTGAGGAGGTGTTGTAAGCCAGCGACAGGTGAAGTGCGACTAGCTACTTGCTGTTACCTTCCTAAATCTATAGACAAGACCAGGCAGACAAGACAGACAGACAGACAGAGTACAGACATACAGACAGACAGACATAAAGTGGTATAAAACAAGACAGATACAGACAGACAGACAGACAGGCAAGACAAGACAGACGGAACAGACAGACAGACAAGACCAACTACTGACAGACAGACAGGCAAGACAGACAGACGGACGGACTGACAGACGGACTGACATAGACAGACAGACAAGACACTACAACACAAGACAGACAGACAGACAGACAGACAGACAGACAGACAGACAGGCAAGACAAGACAGACGGACGGACGGACGGACGGACGGACGGACAGGCAGACAGACAGACAGACAGACAGACAGACAGACAAGACAGACAGAGACAGACAGACAAACAAACAAACAAACAAACATACATACATACATACATACATACATACATACATACATACATACATACATACATACATACATACATACATACATACATACATACATACATACATACATACATACATACATACATACATACATACACACACACATACATACAATACAGACAGACAGACAGACAGACAGACAGACAGACAGACAGACCAGTTCAGCAGGAACATGCATAAATCAGGTTAAGTTCACCTGTACAGTAAAACAAAACGAAGTTCTTTTTCTTTTCTTTTTCTTTTTTGTTTGTTTGTTGTTCTTGGGCTAGAACTGTGAGGTTCACCAATGATGAGATTTTGCGTATGAAGGTAGTTGTATTCCAACTTCGGGTATAATGTCTTAACACCACATCATTGTGCACGCGCGCAGTGTGTGTGTGTGTGTGTGTGTGTGTGTGTGTGTGTGTGTGTGTGTGTGTGTGTGTGTGTGTGTGTGTGTGTGTGTGAATCAATCAATCAATCAATCACGTGTGTGTGTGTGTGTGTGTGTGTGTGTGTGTGTGTGTGTGTGTGTGTGTGTGTGTGTGTGTGTGTGTGTGTGTGTGTGTGAATCAATCAATCAATCAATCACGTGTGTGTGTGTGTGTGTGTGTGTGTGTGTGTGTGTGTGTGTGTGTGTGTGTGTGTGTGTGTGTGTGAATCAATCAATCAATCAATCACGTGTGTGTGTGTGTGTGTGTGTGTGTGTGTGTGTGTGTGTGTGTGTGTGTGTGTGTGTGTGTGTGTGTGTGTGTGTGTGTGTGTGTGCGTGTGTGTGTGTGTGTGTGTGTGTGTGTGTGTGTCTGTGTCTGTGTGTCTGTGTGTCTGTGTTTAAATATCTTGTGTGTCATCAGTTCTGACCCACACGAATGTCCTACTCTTCCGAAAAGCGGAACGGGTTTTAACGTGTGCGCAAGATGCTTTGCCTACGTTTGCACACGGGACCTCGGTTTGTAGTCTCATGCAAGGGGGATGATGGGATGGAGGGGAGGTTGGGGATGTGGGGGGGGGGGGGGGGGGGGGGGGGGAGGGGGAGGATCAGTGTAGGGGAAAGTCCCCAAATACTGAACAGGTGACTAATACCGAACAGCCGATTTTTCAAATAAAGGGACGTAATTGCTTAAATTTGATTGCGCGAGATGGTGAAGTAGCGTCCCTTAGCACCATGTATGACAAATTATGGCCGAGAAAAGCAGCTCGCGAAAACACGGATTGATTTTATGATTTTAGGCTTCTCACTATCATTTTTGACGTCAGAAAGCTAGGTTAAAGAATGATTTTGAGCTTCTTTTAGTCAAAAACGCATGGTTTTAAACAAATGATATGATTTATCTTCAAGTCAATAAAGTCCTTTTACAAGCAATCACCTGAAGATTGTCTGAACAGGATGATTTTCTAAAGAAGGTAAGGAAAGTCTCGATTACTGAACACCCTAATGGTTCAAATTCCGAACAGTGAAGAGGATAAAAGATTTGGGGAAATGATCAATAAAGGACCACATGGAATATACTAGGTTTTTATGATGAAATTCGCGATTCAACGTAGGTTTTCCAATCATCAAAGTCATTGTTTAAAGCTATCCCTTCATCAAAATGAGCCATATTTACAAGGTAAAAAAAAAAAATTCAGAGAATTTGGCACGTCAAATAACCCATGGCAAAAATTTTGTAGAAAAATCCCCACTCTCATAAAGAACCAAAGACAGATTAAAAAAAAAATGAATGGCAATACTTTTTCTCCAAGCGGAGCAGCCTGATTTTCATGCAGGAAAATCTCCTGAGACTCAAAGTGTGATGTAAATAAACAAACAAATAAAAAAGCAACAACAAAGGAATGATTGATAAATGAATGAATGATATAAAAATACACTTACATTTACAATTTCGAATTTTACATTTTACACCACTTTAAGTCACGACAGATTTCTCTACGTGAAATTCGGGCTGCTCTCTCTCCCCGGGGAGAGCTAGTCGCCACAAGAGCAGCGCCACCCATTATTACAATTATTATTTAAAATTTTGTTTCCTGTTATTATTATCAATTTTTTTCCTGTCTGCAAGTGTATTTGTTTCCCTATCAGAGTATTTTTTCTACAGAATTTTGCCATGGACAACTCTCTTGTTGCTAAAAGCCTGTCACGCCTTTTGGAAGGGAAGGCAATTTCAAGCATCCACGCAGGTGTCGTGTTTTGACACCATCCCGCAAGTTGGAATCTATCTATCTATCTATCTATCTATCTATCTATCTATCTATCTATCTATCTATCTATCTATCTATCTATCTATCTATCTATCTATTTATCTATCTATCTATCTATCTATCTATCTATCTATCTATCTATCTATCTATCTATCTATCTAGCTAGCTAGCTAGCTAGCTATCTCTTAGTCTAGAAAACTCCTTAAGGACTGGTTTCTTGATGGCATGGGAGGTAATCTAAAAGAAACTCCTTAAGGATCTTCATCATCATCGCATGGGAGGTAATCTTAAAGAAACTCCCTAAGGACCTTCTTCTTCATGGCATGGGAGGTAATCTAAAACAAACTCCCTAAAGACATTCTTCATCATCGCATGGGAGGTAATCTAAATGAAAAGGACCTTCATCATCCTCGCATGGGAGGTAATCTAAAAGAAAAGGACCTTCATCCTCACATGGGAGGTAATCTAAAAGAAAAGGACCTTCATCCTCGCATGGGAGGTAATCTAAAAGAAAAGGACCTTCATCCTCGCATGGGAGGTAATCTAAAAGAAAAGGACCTTCATCCTCGCATGGGAGGTAATCTAAAAGAAAAGGACCTTCATCCTCGCATGGGAGGTAATCTAAAAGAAAAGGACCTTCATCCTCGCATGGGAGGTAATCTAAAAGAAAAGGACCTTCATCCTCGCATGGGAGGTAATCTAAAAGAAAAGGACCTTCATCCTCGCATGGGAGGTAATCTAAAAGAAAAGGACCTTCATCCTCGCATGGGAGGTAATCTAAAAGAAAAGGACCTTCATCCTCGCATGGGAGGTAATCTAAAAGAAAAGGACCTTCATCCTCGCATGGGAGGTAATCTTAAAGAAAAGGACCTTCATCCTCGCATGGGAGGTAATCTAAAAGAAAAGGACCTTCATCCTCGCATGGGAGGTAATCTAGTTATCCCCACCACACATGTTATCATCACCGTTTCAGATCAGAGGCGGTATATCCTCAAATAAAAGAATGATACTACTACTACTACTACTACTACTACTACTACTACTACTACTACTACTACTACTACTACTACTACTACTACTACTACTACTACTAATGATGATGATGATGATGATGATAATAAAACATAATAAACATAATAAACATAATAAATATAATAATAGTAATAGTAATAGTAATAATAATAATAATAATAATAATAAGAAGAAGAAGAAGAAGAAGAAGAAGAAGAAGAAGAAGAAGAATATATTAAGGATTAGTCCATAGAGAAAAAAACAACACACAACATAAAAACGTACAAAACAGTCTACCTAATTTTACATGGAACATATTGTGCAATTGCACAGGTGGAAACAGAGTAACATGACTGAGGAACACAGGAAAGCTTCACCTTTATAATAGTCCACCTTTAAAAAAAAAATAATGGATAGTCACAGACATTAAAATACAACAAGCTAGAAATTAACACTCAAAAGAGTCCACCATTCTTGACATACAACATTGTTGGTAGAGGCACACAGTCATTAAGGAAGGAGAAAAAAAAAGATACAAAATAGTCTATCATTTATAACATACAATTTTTTTTATTCACAATTCACCGATTTATTATCTCATGAATAGAGATATTTACAAGCCGTGCATAAAAAAGTTAAAAAAAAAAAAAACCCAAACATTTATCCCAGAATAATGATACACAATATACACAATATGCAACCATCACCTCGCACACACTACAAGACAGTACCCATACCAACACCAGCATTTTATCAAATTCGCGTGGTCACAAGTCATATATACATAACAAAGATAAACAGAAACATTTATCACCCCAAAACAATAAAATTCAAATGTTAAAAACAGATACACATGCATGCACGCATTTGGGCAGCCACACACACAGACACACAAAGAAAACCATCAAAATTGTGAATTTTTTGGTCAACATAGAATATTATTAGCCAGGGGCATACACACAAAACTGCGTACACACGGGGACTAGATGTAAAAAAAGCGCACGAGTGCTTATTCCATCATCCTCGATATAAAGAAATAAATCTATGTATGTATGTATGTATGTATGCATGTATGTATGTATGTATGTATGTATGTATGTATGTATGTATGTATGTATGTATGTATGTATGTATGTATGTATGTATGTATGTATGTATGTATGTATGTATGTATGTATGTATGTATCTAACTATCTATCTATCTATCTATCTATCTATCTATCTATCTATCTATCTATCTATCTATCTATCTATCTATCTATCTATCTATCTATCCCTTAGTCTGGCGACCGTGGGGGCACCCCTGAAGACTTGAAAACTGTTTTTCTCCATTCCTCTCTCTGTTCTGCCTTTCTCAGGGTTTTGTTGAGTTCTAGGCCTGTCCATTCGCTGATGTTGTCCTCCCATCTCTTCCTTGGTCTGCCTCTTTTTCTTCCTCCTTGGACAGTGCCTAGCAGTATTGTTTTTGCAAGTCCATTTGATCTTGTTACATGCCTACCATTTAAGTTTACAGTTTTTGAATTCTATCTATCTATCTATCTATCTATCTATCTATCTATCTATCTATCTATCTATCTATCTATCTATCTATCTATCTATCTATCTATCTATCTATCTATCTATCTATCTATCTATCTATCTATCTATCTATCTATCTATCTATCTATCTATCTATCTGAAGACCCGGGTTCGAGTCCGGTCGAGGAAATTTTCTTCCTGGAGTTAACATCAGTGCTGACTCCACTCTCCCCAAAAGTCTTTCGGATGAGACTTTAAACCGAGGCCCCGTGCGCGAACGCACGCAGAACATCTTGCGCACACGTTAAATCCTGTTCCGCTTTTCGTAAGAGTAGGCCATCGTGTGCCGGTGGGAACAGATGACAATATTTACACAACTGCATACACACGGGGACCGGATGAAAAAAAGCACACGATTGCTTATTCTGTTATCCTCGATATAAAAGAATAAATAAATAAATAAAATCTATCTACCTACCTACCTATATCTATCTATCTATCTATCTATCTATCTATCTATCTATCTATCTATCTATCTATCTATCTATCTATCTATCTATCTATCTATCTATCTATCTATCTATCTATCTATCTATCTATCTATCTATCTATCTATCCCTCAGTCTGGCGACCGTGGGGGCTCCCCTGAAGACTTGACAACTAGTTACCTCCATTCTTTAGATAGATAGAAGGCACCCATCAGCCTCGGAAGACTATGGAGTTGCGCTCTAGTCATTAGAGCGCAAAGCCTGGGTAAGTAAGTATGGAGGGCAAGCTGTTACCCATGCAGCAGACCCCACCCACCCACCCCCCTCTTCACGCCACTGGAATGATCCATTCTTTATAAATATAATAAATAGATAAAATAAAAAATACACCATTCAGAATACAACAACAACAACAACAACAACAACAACAACAACAACAACAACAACAACAACAACAACAACACACAAAACAGAAAAAAAAAGAAATTTCTTAGACAGTACCTGAAATCTTTTTTCCCTACTTGTCAAGCCAAAACCAGTCTCTGGGTTACAGACCCCAGTACCTTGAAACAACTGCCTGTCCCTCACAAGAACACAGAACACAGAACACACACACCGCAGTTAACTCTTTCAATCCCCGACTCTCATAGCAGCACCACTGAGCAAGGACGTGCCAACTAGCCCTTTAGTCACAGTTAAGCCGGGGAGGTAATTTGACAGGGGTGATACGTTTATTTGCTTATCACCCTCTCCTGATAGCTGTGTGTGTGCTTATCTCCCTCTCCCAGAGCCATTTCTGCCCCCACACGGGGTCACAGTCGAGGCTCCTTGAAGGAGTGGTGAAGAGTCCGAAAATAGCACGTCTCGAAAGAGTTAATTAAAGATTTTGTGTGTGTGTGTGTGTGTGTGTGTGTGTGTGTGTGTGTGTGTGTGTGTGTGTGTGTGTGTGTGTGTGTGTGTGTGTTGTGTTGGGGTGTGTGTGTGTGTGTGTGTGTGATGTGTGTGTGTGTGTGTGTGTTGTGTTGTGTTGTGTTGTGTTGTGTTGTGTTGTGTTGTGTGTGTGTGTGTGTGTGTGTGTGTGTGTGTGTGTGTGTGTGTGTGTGTGTGTGTTTTGTGTGTGTGTGTGTGTGTGTGTGTGTAGAGGGGGGGGGGAGGGGGGGAGGTTGTCAGGGAGAGTGCAGGGTCTTTTATTGAGACCATTTTTCTTTCTTAATGAGAAGGGAAAAAAAGTATGAGATAAGGAATGCAGAAAGGCAGGTAGAATTACGTGCATGCACGCAGGTGTGAATGTGTCAATGTCTTCATACCATGAAGGTGTACTGACATTAGGGAAGGATGCCCTTTAACCCTACCCGCCCCCCCCCCCCTCATCATTCCCACTTTTCTGTTTGCAGATGCGCACGTGCGCGCCCATGCCTACATGCATGTATACACATAAACACACTTTGTGGTTTGTGAATATACATGAGTATATAAACAGAGGTCCTGCACATACATACACACACACACACACACACACACACACACACACACACACACACACACACACACACACACACACACACACACACTCGCACGCACACGCACACGCACATAAACATACAACACACACACACACACACACGCACCACACACACAAAACACACACACACACACACACACACAAACACACACACACACACACACAAACACACACACACACAAACACACACACACAAGCACGCAACAAGCCAATAGTGTACTCTATCATCATCAGCGACAAGCTAATAGTGTACTCTATCATCAGCAACAAGCTAATAATGTACTGCACCATCATCAGCGACAAGCTAATAATGTACTGCACCATCATCAGCAACAAGCTAATAGTGTACTCTATCATCAGCAACAAGCTAATAGTGTACTGCACCATCATCAGCAACAAGCTAATAGTGTACTGCACCATCATCAGCAACAAGCTAATAGTGTACTCTATCATCAGCAACAAGCTAATAGTGTACTGCACCATCATCAGCGACAAGCTAATAGTGTACTCTATCATCAGCAACAAGCTAATAGTGTACTGCACCATCATCAGCGACAAGCTAATAGTGTACTCTATCATCAGCAACAAGCTAATAGTGTACTGCACCATCATCAGCAACAAGCTAATAATGTACTGCACCATCATCAGCAACAAGCTAATAGTGTACTCTATCATCAGCAACAAGCTAATAGTGTACTGCACCATCATCAGCAACAAGCTAATAGTGTACTGCACCATCATCAGCAACAAGCTAATAATGTACTGCATCATCATCAGCAACAAGCTAATAGTGTACTCTGTCATCAGCAACAAGCTAATAGTGTACTGCACCATCATCAGCAACAAGCTAATAGTGTACTCTGTCATCAGCAACAAGCTAATAGTGTACTGCACCATCATCAGCAACAAGCTAATAATGTACTGCACCATCATCAGCGACAAGCTAATTGTGTACTGCACCATCATCAACACGAAACTTGTTATTTGGCAGTTGAAAGATACATTTTTACGACCATTCAATCACAATGAAACAAGTGTCGGTAATGGATCAAAGACATCATTAATTCTAAACTTGCTCACTTTACACTTGTGGTAATTTTTTTTCATTTTGTCCCGGTCTGTTGGTCTGTCTGTCTGTCTGTCCTCTGTCTGTCTGTCTATCTATCTATCTATCTATCTATCTATCTATCTATCTATCTATCTATCTATCTATCTATCTATCTATCTATCTATCTATCTACCTACCTACCTACCTACCTACCTATCTATCTACCTACCTACCTATCTATCTGTCTGTCTGTCTATCTATCTATCTATCTATCTATCTATCTATCTATCTATCTATCTATCTATCTATCTATCTATCTATCTATCTATCTATCTATCTATCTATCTATCTATCTATCTATCTATCTATCTATCTGTCTATCTGTCTATCTATCTATCTGTCTATCTATCTATCTATCTATCTATCTATCTATCTATCTATCTATCTATCTATCTATCTATCTATCTATCTATCTATCTATCTATCTATCTATCTATCTGTCTGTCTGTCTGTCTGTCTGTCTGTCTGTCTGTCTGTCTGTGCTCTGTTTTTATCTCTGTCTTTGTAGGATTTTTGTTGTTGTCGTCAGTTATTTTCATTTTACCGGCTCTTCATTAAAAAACAATGTACAAGGAAGAAAGAAAGAAACAAAAAACAAACAAAACGAAACAAAGCAGCCGAAAACAATAACCCCAAAAAACAAAACTAGCAACAAAAAACCAAAAACCCTATTACCCCCTGGGAGACTGTCTCACACAATGACGAATTTCAATGCACAATTTGTTTCGCCAGATAACAAAAGCGGTGTGTATATAGATCTCTATATATCAATATCTCACCAGGTCTGTGTCGAGTTTTGGCCTCAAGCCGGACCTACCACCCACTCCCCTCTACCCCCACCCCCACCCCGTCCCTTTCTTCCATCCGTCCACTCTCCACTTCTACCCCCTCCCCCCCTCTCCTTTACTCACAGCCCCCCTCCAACTCTTGTATATTGCGGTGAGAGAGAGAGAGAAGAAAGAAAGAAAGAAAGAAAGAAGAGAGAGAGAGAGAGAGAGAGAGAGAGAGAGAGAGAGAGAGAGAGAGAGAGAGAGAGAGAGAGAGAGAGAGAGAGATTTGATTTGATTTGATTTGATTTATTTGATTTCTTCTTTTATATCGAGGATAAATGAATAAGCACTCTTGTGCTTTTTTACATCCAGTCCCCGTGTGTATGCAGTTTTGCAAATGTTATCTGTTCCCACCGGCACACGATGGCCTACTCTTACGAAAAGCGGAACAGGATTTAACGTGTGCGCAAGATGTTCTGCGTGCGTTAGCACACGGGCCTCGGTTTAAAGTCTCATCCGAAGGACTTTTGGGGAGAGTGGAGTCA
>CM060350.1:24090573-24095573 GCA_030674155.1 Stramonita haemastoma | reverse complement strand
AGCACATTTTCATCATCGTTTTCGATTCTTATGATATTTAATTTTCGTCATTATGTTCAATTCTTATTTTCAATTTTCATCATCATGTTCGATTCTTATATTCGATTTTCGTCATCATGTCCGATTCTTATGTTCAATTTTCATCATCATGTTCGATTCTTATATTTAATTTTCATCATCATGTTCGATTCTTATATTCAAAATTCATCATAATGTTCGATTCTTATGTTCAATGTTCATCATCATGTTCCATTGTTCTAGTCAATTCTCATCATCATGATCAATTCTTAGATTCAATTCTCATCATTATGATCAAATCTAAAATTCAATTCTCCTCATCTTGTTAATTTCTTATATATTCATTTCTCTGATTCATATCAAATTATTATATTCAATTCTCATCATCATGTTTAATTCTTGCTTTCTATTCGTTGTGATTTCCAGCTCCGAACAGCATATTCAACTGTCATCATCATAATCAGTTCGCATTATATTCAATTGTCATCATCATATTCAATTGTCATCATTATATTCAATTCCCATCATATTCAATTGTCATCGCCATATTCAATTGTCATCATTATATTCAATTCCCATCATCATATTCAACTGTCATCATTTCATTCAATTGTCATAATCATATTCAATTGTCATCATATTCAACTGTCATTATCATCATATTATTCAACTGTCATCAACATATTCAACTGTCATCAACATATTCAACGGATATCATCATATTCAACTGTCATCATCATATTCAACTGGCATTATCATATTCAACTGTCATTATCATCATATTCAACTGTCATTATCATCCTATTCAACTGTCATCAACATATTCAACTGTCATTATCATATTCAACTGCCATTATCATCATATTCAACTGTCATTATCATCATATTCAACTGTCATTGTCATATTCAACGGTCATCATCGTATTCAACTGTCATTATCATCATATTCAACTGTCATTATCATCATATTCAACTGTCATTATCATCACATTCAACTGTCATTATCATCATATTCAACTGTCATTGTCATATTCAACGGTCATCATCATATTATTCAACTGCCATCATCATATTCAACAGTCATCAACATATTCAACGGTCATCATCATATTCAACTGTCATCAACATATTCAACTGTCATTATCATATTATTCCACTGTCATCATCATATTCAACTGTCATTATCATATTATTCAACTGTCATTATCATATTCAATTGTCACCATCATATTCAATTGTCATCATCATCATATTCAAATATCATCATTTTCCAATCTCATCTTTATGATTATTCAAAAGTCATTATTCTAATCATTTATCATTATTATATTGAATTATTATCACTACATTCCTGTCTCATCCTCTTCACATTATCATCGCATGCAATTTTCATAACCTTCAATATTCATTGTCATTTTCAATATCATTCTTTATATTTATACATCATCAGCAACATTCTCATCTGTTTGTCTTCGTTATCTTTTTCCTTGTCGTGTTCATATCCTCCTCCTCCTCCTCCTCCTCCTCCTCCTCCTCCTCCTCCTCCTCCTCCTCCTCCTCCTCCTCCTTGTATTCATCATTGTATTCATTATCATATTCCTGACGATGATGATGAATATAGATGATTATGATAGATGATGATGATGATGATGATGATGATGATGATGATGATGATGATGATGATGATGAAGAATATAGATGATTATGATAGATGATGATGATGATGATGATGATGACGACGACGACGACGACGACGACGACGACGACGACGATCATCATCATCATCTCATCATCATCATCATCATCATCATCATCATCATCATCATCATCATCATCATCATCATCATCATCATCATCATCACGATCATCAAGGTCGGGGGGGAGATAGCATAGTGGTTACACTCATACCACTTTAAGTCACGGCTGATTTATCTGCGTGAAATTCGGGCTGCTCTCCCCGGGGAGAGCACATCGCCAGAAGAACAGCGCCTACCCATTATTTCTGTTTCTTTTCCTGTCTGCAGCTGCATTTTTTCCCTTACCAGAGTGGCTTTTTTTCTGCAGAATTTTGCCAGGGAAAACCCTCTTGTTACCGTGGGTTCTTTAACATGCGCGAAATAATGCTGTGTAACACATGGGACCTAGGTTTATCGTCTCATCCAAAAGGCAAACATCCAGAGCATGACTCATGGTCTAATGGATGGGGGAAATGTTTTGGGCCAAAACAGTAGTTGTTAGCTCCCGTACAGTGTAAAGGCTTGGGGAGTTTCTTGTTGTTAGCTCCCTTTCTGTGTAAAGGCCTAGGGATTTTGCAGTTGTTAGCTCCCCTACTGTGTCAATGAGATTTTCTTGTTGTTAACTCCCCTACTGTGTAAAGGCCTAGGAAATTTCTTGTTGTTAGCTCCCCTACTGTGTAAAGGCCTAGGGATTTTCTTGTTGTTAGCTCCCCTACTGTGTAAAGGTTTGGGGATTTTGTAGCTGTTAGCTCCCCTACTGTGTAAAGGTTTGGGGAGTTTCTTGTTGTTAGCTCCCCTACTGTGTAAAGGTTTGGGGGATTTTCTTGTTGTTAGCTCCCCTACTGTGTAAGGGCCTGGGGATTTTCTTGTTGTTAGCTCCCCTACTGTGTAAGGGCCTGGGGATTTTCTTGTTGTTACCACCCCTACTGTGTAAGGGCCTGGGGATTTTCTTGTTGTTAGCTCCCCTACTGTGTAAGGGCCTGGGGATTTTCTTGTTGTTACCACCCCTACTGTGTAAGGGCCTGGGGATTTTCTTGTTGTTAGCTCCCCTACTGTGTAAGGGCCTGGGGATTTTCTTGTTGTTACCACCCCTACTGTGTAAGGGCCTGGGGATTTTCTTGTTGTTAGCTCCCCTACTGTGTAAGGGCCTGGGGATTTTCTTGTTGTTACCACCCCTACTGTGTAAGGGCCTGGGGATTTTCTTGTTGTTACCACCCCTACTGTGTAAGGGCCTGGGGATTTTCTTGTTGTTACCACCCTACTGTGTAAGGGCCTGGGGATTTTCTTGTTGTTACCACCCCTACTGTGTAAGGGCCTGGGGATTTTCTTGTTGTTACCACCCCTACTGTGTAAGGGCCTAGGGAGTTTCTTGTTGTTAGCTCCCCTACTGTGTCAATGGGATTTTCTTGTTGTTAGCTCCCCTGCCATACATTTTTTTTTTCTCTCCCTCCGCTAGAGCTCCAAAGTTCACTGATGGTGAGATTTTTGCTTATGCAAAGCTCTGTTTTACCCACCATTAAGGTAGCCGCATTCTGACGTCTGAGAAATATATATATATATATATATATAAAATCATATACATAGAATTATCTCTATATATAATTTATTTATTTATTCTTTTATATCGAGGATAATGCAATAAGCACTCATGTGCTTTTTTTTTTTACATCCAGTCCCCGTGTGAATGCAGTTTTGTAAATCTTGTCATCTGTTCCCACCGGCACACAATGGCTTACTCTTACAAAAAGCGGAACAAAATTTAACATGTGCACAAGATGTTCTGCGTGCGTTTTATTTATAAGTGTCTTCTTTCTCACTTAAATCAACATGATCTCATACACCCCAACCAGTCTGGATTTAGAGAATATCATTCCTGTCACACAGCTTTAACAAAGCTGGTTGATCGCTGGCTATTAAATATAAATAGAAAGCAATTTACTGGAATACTGTTTGTTGATTTTGCAAAGGCATTTGATGTTATAAATCACAAACTTCTTCTTAAAAAATTAGCACTTTACAAATTATCCCGTAGTACTCTTGAGTTGATCTCCTCTTTCCTTTCTGATAGACAACAGAAAGTATCTTTAAATGGATCTATCTCTGATTTTCTCCCAAACACTTATGGTGTGCCTCAGGGTTCAGTTTTGGGTCCCCTACTTTTTCTACTTTACATTAATGATCTTCCTTTATCCATAGGTACTCAATGCGACATGTTTGCTGATGACACCACCCTTGAAACAACGAACTCTGATGCGCGTGAGGTTTATCATACAATGCAAAAGTATCAATAACCTTATTCAGTGGACACACTTAAACCACATGTCTCTACATCCCAATAAAACTAAATTTATGTTGATTACCAATAGACAAAAACGTCAAAACCTCACCCAGTCTTTACCCTCTCTGTATATTTCTAATGTGAAAGTCGATGAAGTAACGAATCATAAAGTTTTAGGTGTAACAATAGATAATAACCTCACATGGTCGAAACACTTAGAAAAAATGTCTAGAAATATAGCATCAAAACTGTATCAGTTTAGAAAAATAAAGAACTTTTTAAACTTACATGCTAGGAAACTATTCTTTTATGCATATATACAATCTCACATTGATTATGCATCTACACTCTGGGATCTAGCGAGTAAAAATGTACTTAAACATTTGCTTAGTGTTCACAAAAGAGCCATTAAAATTGTCATTAACAAGGCATCTACTCTAACAGACTTTGACTATAAACAAGCAAATATACTTCCCCTCCCAGCCAAGTTAATTTACAATAAAGGCATTCTCATGTATAAAATACTCCATGGTAAGACTCCACATTCTCTTAGGAATATGTTTACTTATAAAAGTTATCGACGTTCGCACAAAATAAATGTTCCTTTCACAACAATTAATCTTTATAAGTCTAGCCTTATGTACTCTGGAGGATGGCTATGGAATAATATTCCAGAGCTCCTAAAATGTGAATCTAATTTTTCTAGATTTAAAACCAACATGTTTAATTACTTAATGAGTCTCTCTGATTTAACATTCCTTTCTCCAAACATGTATCGAACACAAACACGTATTGAACTGATCTATTATCAACACTATTATTGTCACTCAGCATGTATCTTACCGTTTGTCGTAGTCGTTGTTCATATAATCACCATCAATATCATCATTATCACCATCATCGTCATCCTCAACACCATCATCCTCATTAGCGTCTTTTTGTCACCCTCATCACAGTTTGTGTTATAA
>CM060350.1:24068073-24085573 GCA_030674155.1 Stramonita haemastoma | reverse complement strand
TGTGTGCCGGTGGGAACAGATGACATTTACAAAACTGCATACACACGGGGACTAGAGTAAAAAAGCAAAAGGGAGTGCTTATTCCATTATCCTTGATATAAAAGAAAAAATGAAATCAATTCAAATCTTCTTCTTCTTCTTCTTCTTCTTCTTCTTCTTCTTTTCTTCTTCTTCTTCTTCTTCTTGTTCTTCTTGGGAAACGATCTTGTTTCTTGTTCTATTTATCTTTAACTGGTGCACAAACTTGCCGAAAGTTAGTGTTTTGTTTGAAGCTACTCTTCCTTAGTGGTCAGAGCCCTCGCTTTTCCCTAGCCAAGGTTACCAGTATTGAGCTTTGGTTACCTGTTGGATGGGTGACGTTTGCACGCCTTAGCTTTATTTACAGTTCCCCAGTTCACCCAGCTGTTAAATGGGTCCCTGCCCTCTTTAAGGTCAGGGGGAAGGTAAAAAGCAGAGAGGGAGAGGAGAGGGGGGGCGCCGCCCTCAATATGCTGGCCCCTAGAGAAGCTGAGGTTTCTGACACCTCACTCCCTACGACCATAGGTTATGGGACCCCTTTACCTTGCCGTTACCTGATTATGATTATGATTATGTTTATGATGATGATGATGATGATGATGATGATGTTGTATGATGATGATGATGTTTGATGATGATAATATTTTTTAATAATTAAAAAAAAAAAAAATATATATATATTTTAAACTTTAACTGTTGGTTGGTCCATCCTGGGGAGTTTTTACATATTTTTTGTTGTCACGATGGTTCTGATTATGTTCGATCACGGTAGAAGTGGGACTTGGTGTTTTTGTGTGTGTGTGTGTGTGTGTGTGGTGTGGTGTGTGTTGTGTGTGTGTGTGTGTGTGTGCGTTTTTGTGTGTGTGTGTGTGTGTGTGTGTTGTTGTGTGTGTGTGCTTTCGTGTGCGGGGTGCGTGTGTGTGTGTGCGTGTGCGTGTGTGTGTGTTTTGTGCGTGTGCGTGTGTGTGTGTGTGTGTGTGTTGTGTGTGTGTGTGTCTGTCTGTCTGTCTGTCTGTCTGTCTGTCTTTGTTTGGTACGGGGTTTATAGTTTCTTGTTTTGGTATTTCCTTATTTGGTTGTTGTTTAGTTTAAGGAGTTTTTAAAAATCTTGATCTTATTCCTGATAAGGGCGGGGACTGTATGTAAAAAAACCTGGGTGCTTATTCATTATCGTCGAATAAAAAAAAAGCCTTGTCTTGCCTTGCCTTGCCTTGCCTTGCCTTGCCTTGCCTTGCCTTGCCTTGCCCTCTCTCTCTCTCTCTCTCTCTCTCTCTCTCTCTCTCTCTCTCTCTCTCTCTCTTCTCTCTCTTTCTCACTCTCTCTCTCTCTCTTCTCTCGGGACGGGATAGCTGGTGGTCAGAGTGATGTGATCTTTGACCAGGTTCAAATCTCGTTCCAGAGGATCTCTGGAATTTACTTTCAGTGTGAACTCCACTCTCCCCTTAAAGTCCTTCAGATGAGGACTATAAACAGAGGTCCCGTGTGCGAACGCACGCATAATATCTTTTCGCACACGTTAAAAACTGTCCCACTTTTCGAAAGAGTAGGACCATGGGTTTTGCCGATGGGAACGGATGACAAAATTTATGAAAACCCCATAAACACGGGGACTGATTGTTAAAAGAAAGTAAAATGAGTGCTTATTCCATTCTTCTCGAAAATAAAAGAATAGATAAGATAAACTCTATTATTTCTGTAGTTTTACTGTACGTTTCTACACTACACTCATACATACACTACACTACACTACACTACACTACATCATACAATACACTACACTTCATGCACTGCTCTGCACTGCACTGCAATGCACTGCACTGCACTGGGACTACACTGCAATGCACTGCAATGAAATGCACCGCACCGCACCGCACCGCACCGCAATGCACCGCACGCACCGCATTTCACTGCACTGCACTGCACTGCACTGCACTGCACTGCACTGCCCCTGCACTGTACTGTACTGTACCCGTACTGTATTGTACTGTACTGTACTGTACTGTACTGTACTGTACTATATATACTATACTATACTATTTCTATACTATACTATTTCTATACTATACTATACTTACTATACTTTACCCTACCCGCACCCGCACCCGCCCACCGCACCGCACCCCACCGCACCGCACCGCACCGTACCGTTTCTCTACTTTCTCTACTCCACTCCACTTTACTATACTATACTATACTATACTATACTATACTATACTATACTTATTACTTTACTATACTTATACTATACTTACTATTACTATACTATACTATACTATACTTACTATACTATGCGAGGCATATACACGCAGTACAAAACGCCCATCCGACATAATCAGATTACTTCTGTTTCTGTCAGGAAATATTTCGTTTATCCCTTTTTTGTTCATTGTGTTGCCTGCAGTGGGAAATTTTAGTCACTTTGAATGATGTCAGTGTTAGCTATCGTTTCCGTGGCAGAGTTTGTCTGTATTATTTCCTTTTGCAGTTTTTGGGGAACGCGCACGCACGTGCATGCATGCATATATGTGTGTGTTCGGTTTAAATTTCATTAAAAAAATATCTTCAAAAAATCTATCTATCTTTTCTATCTATCTATCTATCTATCTATCTATCTATCTATCTATCTATCTATCTATCTATTTTATCTATCTTCTATATCTCTCTCTTTCTCTCTCTCTCTATCTCTCTCTTTCTCTCTATCTCTCTATCTCTCTATTTTCTCTATCCCTCCCCTCCATCCCTTTCCCTCTATCTATCTATCTATCTATCTATCTTTCTATCTATCTATCTATTATCTATCTATCTATCTATCCTATCTATCTATCTATCTAATCTATCTATCCCTTAGTCTGGGGACCCTGGGGGCACCCTGAAGACTTGACATCCATTTCCCTCCCTTCCTCTCTCTGTTCTGCCTTTCTCAGGGTTTTGTTGAGTTTCTAGGCCTGTCCATTCGCTTGATGTTGTCCTCCATCTCTT
The DNA here is from genome assembly GCA_030674155.1 of Stramonita haemastoma. Classification (NCBI taxonomy): domain Eukaryota; kingdom Metazoa; phylum Mollusca; class Gastropoda; order Neogastropoda; family Muricidae; genus Stramonita; species Stramonita haemastoma. Next base: position 24,082,576 of record CM060350.1, on the reverse strand, counting down.
CCTTGGTCTGTTTCTTTTTCTTCCTCCTTGGATAGTGCCTTGCAGTATTTTTTTTGCTAGTCCTTTTGATTTTATGTGACATGCCCGCCCCCACTTAAGTTTTTCGCTTTTTTTTGATTGATAGAAGATTTTCGTAGGGACCAAAGGTTTGGGGTGGATTCTGTTATGCATGCATCATTGCTTATGTGGTTCTGTAGGAGTGCCAAAGGGGTTTCCGGAAGCATTCGTCTCTACTACATGTACTCTTCTCTCCCAAAACTGCAGTCAGGATCCATGATTCACAGGCATACAGGAACGTGGATATGACAAGGGAGCGCATTAGTCTGATCTTGGACTTGAGTGAGATATTTATTTTATCTTTCCGATGGTGTTCAGGTTATTATCTGTGCAATCCTGCATACTACCTTTGGCTTGGATCTCTTGTCTGATACAACTGCTCCCAAGGACTTGAAGCATTGAACTGTTTCCAGCATCTAGTCATTGACCCTGATAACAGTGCTAATGCCCTTGGTGTTATTGGTCATCAGTTTGGTCTTCTCTGCACTGATTTCCATGCCGTATGTTTTAGAGGCCTTGTTCAGGTGTTCTGTTAAGCTGGCAAGCTTCTGTTCTGATCCTGTTAGTCCGTCAATGTCTTCTGCGAAGCAGAGGTATATGATTGTTCTGCCACCAATTCTGACTGATCCTTTATGGTGTTCCAGTGAATCAGCCATGATTCTCTCTAGGAAGATGCTGAAAAAAGTGGGTGAGAGCAGACAGCCCTGTCTTACTCCAACTGTTGTTCGAAACCACTCTCTAATGTCGCTGTTGTAGTACACTGCACTGATGGCCTTGTTGTACAGCTCTTTGATGACTCTGATGCATTGATGCTGTACAAATTCATGGTTGCCCCAAAGCTGCATGCCACACCCTGTCGAATGCTTTTGTAAAATCAATACATACGTGATAGAGGTCTTGTTGGTGTTGAAGGTACCGCTCACAGAGTATTCTGAGGTTGAATATCTGTTCTGTTGTGCTACGCCCTGCTCTGAAACCTGCTTGTTCCTCAGCAATAATGGTTTCTTCTGTGGCTTCAGTATGTTCAATATAATCTTTAACATTACCTTGCTTGGGTGGCATATGAGGCTGATTGTGCGGTAATTCTGGCATTGCTGAAGATTTCTTTTCTTGGGGAGGGTGATGATGAGTGACATAGTATTGGCCATTTTCCTGTCTGCTAGATCTTGATTGCAGATTTTTGGCAGAGCGTTGGTCATGGCTTCCCCTCCAGCTTGAACCAACTCAGCGGGAATGTTGTCAGCCCCTGCTGACTTCCCTTTTTCAGCAATCTGACTGCTGTTTCCACTTCTCCGAGGAGAGGGTGACTGTCTGTATCTGTGCTTGTGGGGACATTGAGGACTTCTGGTTTGAAGTTATACAGGTTGGAGCAGTGTTCTGTCCATCTGTTCAGAATATCCTGGTCATTAGTGAGGCACTTCCCATTTTGTCTTGGATTGTTGAGCTTCTTCCCTGTTTAGCAATAGACATGTCATTGGAGTGTCCCATTTTAGTGATAGACATGTCATTGGAGTGTCCCAATTTTGTAATGACAATTCACTGCAGTGTCCCATTTTAGTAATGACATTTCATTGAAGTGTCCCATTTTAGTAATAGACATTTTATTGGAGTGTTCCATTTTAGTAAAAGACATTTCATTGGAGTATCCCATTTTAGTAATGAGAATTCACTGGAGTGTCCCATTTTAGTAAAAGATATTTCATTGGAATGTCCCATTTTAATAATGACAATTCACAGGAGTGTCCCATTTTAGTAATAGACATTTCACTGGAGTGTCCCATTTTAGTAATAGACATGTCATTGGAGTGTCCCATTTTAGTAATAGACATGTCATTGGAGTGTCCCATTTTAGTAACACACGGCTCTGCACTACAGCTTCTTCCCTAAGGGAGGCAATGCAGGCCACTCGCCCCCCCCCCTCCTTTTCCATCCTTTCCCTTCCAATCACATCACACGGTAACTATTAAAGAACTGAGTTGCATAATTCATGTTGAGTCATGTTTAGAGAGATCTGTGTAATTAAAAAAAATCTTTTATTTCGACGATAACGGAATAAACAACCGTGTGCGTTTTTAAAAATATATTTTTTATATCCGGTCCACATGTGTATGCAGTTTTGTAAATATTGCCATCCTTTCCCACCGGCTCACCAATGGCCTACTCTTTCGAAAAGCGGAACGGGTTTTAACGTGTGCGCAAAATGTTCTGCGTGGGTTTGCACACGGGGCCTCGGTTTATAGTCTCATCCGAAGGACTTTTGGGGGAGTGGAGTCAGCACTGATGGGAACTCCAGAAGAAAAAAATCCTCTCGAACGAGATTCGAACCCGGGTCAGCAGGTCACAAGCGCATCACTGACAAGAAAGGAGATGTGTGTGTTGTTGTTGTTGTTGAGGTTATTTTGCAGTCACTATCAGGGATGTTAAACGCGGGGATTGGTCCTTTGTTGTGGTCATCATCAACATGTTTCATGTCTCAGCTAGTCATGGTTTTTTAAGTTTTTTAATTTTTTATTTCATTGCAGATTGTGTTGTTCGGAAACTACCGACAAAACTTCGAGATGGCGCGTTTTTCTGGTAAGTTTGCCTTCTGCCTTCGCTTTGTTATAATTATCTGGTATTCATGGGACGGGATAGCTCAGTGGTCAGAGCGCTCGCTTTCCCCAGTGAAGTTCAGCAGCGTCGAGCGTGATTACGGGGGACGGGATAGCCTAGTGGTCAGAACATTGCGCTGGCAATTTGACGACCCGGGTTTGATTCCGGTCGAGGAGATTTTTCTCCTGGAGTTAACATCAGTGCTGACTCCACTCTCCCCAAAAGTCTTTCGGATGAGACTATAAACCGAGACCCCGTGTGCGTACGCACGCAGAACATCTTGCGCACACGTTAAATCCTGTTCCACTTTTCGTAAGAGTAGGCCATCGTGTGCCGGTGAGAACAGATAACATTTACAAAACTGCATATACACGGAGACTGGATGTAAAAAAAAAAGCACAAGAGTGCTTATTCCATTATCTCGATATAAAAGAATAAAGAAAGAAAGAAAGAAAGAAAGAAAGTTACCAGTTGGATGGGTGACCGTTTGCGCGCCTTGGCTTCAGCACAGTCCCCACCAGTTCACCCAGCTGTCAATGGGTACCTGCCCTCTTGAGGGTCAGGGAAAGTAAATCAGAGAGGGAGAGGAGATGGGCGGCGCCCTCAATATGCTGGCCCCTAGAGAAGCTGAGGTCTGTGATGCCTCACTCCCCTACGACCACATAGGTTATGGGACACCATTACTTTTTAGTAAAGAGTTAGTTTGCTTTTTCCGTTTCTTGGCTAGAACTCCGAGGTTTCCCAATGGAAACATGTTTGACGTATGCGACCGTTTCTGCTCCCCATTTAGGCAGCTGTATTCCGATTTCGGGGTTAATGTCTAAACACGACATCATGTGTGTGTTATGTTATGGATGAGTTATGGATAAGTTATGGATGTGTTATTGGTGTGTTATATGTGTGTGTTGTATGGGTGTATTATGAGTGAATTATGGCTATGTTATGAATGTGTTATGTGTGTGTGTTAGATGTGTGTGTGTGTGTGTGTGTGTGTGTGTGTGTGTGTGTGTGTGTGTGTGTGTGTGTGTGTGTGTGTGTGTGTGTGTGTGTGTGTGGTGTGTGTGAGTGAGTGAGTGAGTGTGTGTGTGTGTGTGGTTATGTGTGTGCAATGTTATGGATGAACTATGGGTGCGTTATGGTATGCATGGGTGTGTTATGTGTGTGTTATATGTGTGTGTGTTACGATTGTGTTATAATTATGTGTGGTTATATGATGGGTGTGTTATGGGTGTGTAATGGATATGTTATGTGTGTGTTATGGATAGTTATGTGTGTTATGATAGTTATGGTTGTGTTATGGATATGTTATGTGTGTGTTATGGATATGTTATGGTGTGTTATGGATATGTATGGTGTGTGTTATGGATATGTTATAGGTGTGTTATGGATATGTTATGTGTGTGTTATGTGCTGGCAGAAGTGCTGGTACTGCTGGTGCTGGTGTTGCCGATGTGATGACAGTGTGCTGGGCTACCACGCCAAATCCCACTGGAACCTCCACCAGTCAGTTGAAGAATCTGTCTGTCTGTCTGTCTGTCTGTTCGTGTGTGCGTTGTGTGGTGTGGTGTGTGTGTGTGTGTGTGTGTGTTGTGTGTGTGTGTGTGTGTGTGTGTGTGTGTGTGTGTGTGTTGTGAGTGTTGTGTGTTGTGTGTGTGTGTGTGTGTGTGTGTGTGTGTGTGTGTGTGTGTGTGTTGTGTGTGTGTGTTGTGTGTGTGTGTGTGTGTTGGTGTGTTGTGTGTTGTGTTGTGTGTGTGGTTGTTCTGTTGTTTTGTCATGTCTGTGTTAGTCAGTCAGTCTGTCAGTCTGTGTATCTCTGTCTCTCTGACTCACTCACTCACTCACCACACACACACACACACACACACCACACACACACACACACACACACACACACACACACACACACACACACACACACACACACAACCCCACTCACACACACACAGAGTCACAACTGAAATAGGGTTACAACATTGATTAACCTGTCACAATGACAACAGTGACAAGGTCAAAAGTTATGTGATGGAAAACCCCCTTCCCTGCTACCGCGTGAGGGGACGGGTAGCCTAGTGGTCAGAACATTGCGCTCGCATTTTGACGACTCGGATTCAATTCCCCGTTCGAGGGGATTTTTCCCCTGGAGTTATCATCAGTGCTGACTCCACTCTCCCCAAAAACCCTTCGGATGAGTCTATAAACCGAGACCCCGTGTGCGAACGCACGTAGAACATCCTGCGCACATGTTAAATCCTGTTCCACTTTTCGTAAGAGTAGGCCATTGTGTGCCCGTGGGAACAGATGACAAGATTGACAAAACTGCATGCACACGGGGACTGGATGTAAAAAAGCACATGAGTGCTTATTTCATTATCCTCGAAATAAAAGAAAACTAAAAAAAAAAACACAACCAAAAACAAAAAAAAACTATAGATTGACAAAACTGCATGCACACAGGGACTGAATGTAAAAAGCACACAAGTGCTTATTCCATCATCCTCGATATAAAAGAATAAAGAAATAAAAAGATGAATAGCAGGTCTTTAATGGAGGGTGCTAATAATTTGTCTGTGAGTAACATCAAGGTGCTCAAAGTTATCTGGTGTTATACTAAGTCCTTACTGCCTTCAGTGCCTCGGCTTTATCCCATTTCTTGTTTAAACCATTGACGCTGGGGGCAACAGCAAAGTGAGAGGCTGTATGATCAGTGGCTTTATCCCAGTTCTTGTTTAAACCATTGATGCTAGGGGCAACAGCAAAGTGAGAGGCTGTATGATCAGTGGCTTTATCCCAGTTCTTGATCAAACCATTGACGCTGGGGGCAACAGCAAAGTGAGAGGCTGTATGATCAGTGGCTTTATCCAATTTCTTGATTAAACCATTGATGCTGGGGGCAACAGCAAAGTGAGAGGCTGTATGATCAGTGGCTTTATCCCAGTTCTTGATCAAACCATTGATGCTAGGGGCAACAGCAAAGTGAGAGGCTGTATGATCAGTGGCTTTATCCCAGTTCTTGATCAAACCATTGATGCTAGGAGCAACAGCAAAGTGAGAGGCTGTATGATCAGTGGCTTTATCCCAGTTCTTGTTTAAACCATTGATGCTGGGGGCAACAGCAAAGTGAGAGGCTGTATGATCAGTGGCTTTATCCAATTTCTTGTTTAAACCATTGATGCTGGGGGCAACAGCAAAGTGAGAGGCTGTATGATCAGTGGCTTTATCCCAGTTCTTGTTTAAACCATTGATGCTGGGGGCAACAGCAAAGTGAAAGGCTGTATGATCAGTGGCTTTATCCAATTTCTTGATTAAACCATTGACGCCAGAGGCAATAACAGCAAAGTGAGAGGCTGTATGATCAGTGGCTTTATCCCAGTTCTTGATTAAACCATTGACACTGGGGGCAACAGCAAAGTAAGAGAGAGGCTGCATGATCAGTGGCTTTCTTTCCCACTGATGGAATTCCACTTGACAGCTTAGTCTTTAGTGATCGACTATGACTCTGACTAGGAGGCTTGACTTGCACAGTCCTTGTGTGCTGCAGCCCTGGGGGCTAGTTGGCCTTTGGAGAACATCTCCAACGCTGACTGTTCTTATGCCCTCCTGGCCGAGAAAGTGGGGATGTACTGTGGGCAAGGCACCTCCACTATAATCAAATTTCTGCCCAGTTTCCAAAACAGCAGCTGCCTCCTCTGCTGTTTTTGGAGGTCATTGTGGAACAAGCGGAAGAAACAAACAACGTCCATACCATTATCAATCTATAATTGAGGATAATTATTTGTTTGGTATTATACAGCAACAAGCTCAAAGTAATATGATGTTAAACCACTTCCACGCCAGTATGAATTCATAATGAAGTATAATAATTTTTTTTCTTGTATGTTACAGCCTCAACGACCACTACCACTACAACCACGGACAGTGGCGCTGGTGAGAGTTGCTTCCCCCTGATTTGGTTCTAAGTGTGAATTGTGAATTGGGACACTCGTACACAGGCCACACTCAAGCATCAATTTTTGACCTGTTTTCAGCTGTTTGTCTATCATTGCAAACACACACACACACACACACAACACACACACACACACACACACACACACACACACACACACACACTCACAACACCACACCACACACACACACACACACACACACACACACACACACACACACACACACACACACACACACACACACACCACACAAAACACACACGCGCGCACGCACGCACGCACGCGGGTGAGCGCTCGCACACACACACACACACACACACACACACACACACACACACAACAACGCACGCACGCACGCACGCATGCACGCACGCACAGGATAACATAGTGGTCAGAACATTGTGCTGGCAATTTGACAACCCCGGTAGGATTCCCATTCAGGGGGATTTTTTTCCCTCTGGAGTTAACATCAGTGCTGACTCCACTCTGCCCAAAAGTCCTCGGATGAGACTATAAACGGAGGCCCCGTGTGCGAACGCACGCAGAACATCTTGCGTACATGTTAAACCTGTTCCGCTGCGTAAGAGTAAGCTATTGTATGCCGGTTGGAACAGATGACATTTACAAAACTGTCTTCCTTCCTTCTTTCCTTCCTTAAGACTGTCAATGCATTGCTAAACAGTCTCCCTTCCTTCCTTAAGACTGTCAATGCATTGTCAAACAGTCTCCCTTCCTTCCTTAAGACTGTCAATGCATTGTCAACAGTCTCCCTTCCTTCCTTAAGACTGTCAATGCATTGCTAAACAGTCTCCCTTCCTTCCTTAAGACTGTCAATGCATTGTCAACAGTCTCCCTTCCTTCCTTAAGACTGTCAATGCATTGTCAACAGTCTCTCTTCCTTCCTTAAGACTGTCATTGCATTTTAACAGTCTTCCTTCCTTTGGTCTGCCTGTCTGTCTGTCTGTCTCAGCCTGTCTGTCTGTCTTTTTGTTTTCTACTTCCCAAGTCCATTTCTTTCCTTAAAAAAACCCCAAACAAACCCACCAAATATGACAAAAATTTTCTGGCGTTTTTCACATGATTTTTTTTTTTTTAAAGAGCTGCCCTGAAGTTGGAATGTATAGCCTTAGGCCAGCGAGGAGATCCCTGCAGAGTTACTAGCACAGGAGAGGATCAGGCACTACACACTTCACCAAGGTAGCCATGTGTTGTTCAGGGAACAAAGAAGAAGATGAAGAAGAAGAAGAAGAAAATGATGATGGAGAAGAAGAAGAAGAAGAAGAAGAAGAAGAAGAAGAAGAAGAAGAAGAAGAAGAAAGAAGAAGAAGAGAAAAATGATGATGGAGAAGAAGAAGAATTCTAAAGAAGAAGGATGAAGAAGAAGAGGAGGAGGAGGACAAATATGTTTCAGAATTTATTTTTTAAAGAAAGGATGTAGATAATCATATTAATTTTAAATTGTTGATAGAAGTGTTGTACACTGAGTATTTAAAGAAGAGAAACACTGTACTGCAAACTAGCAACAGTGTGTGTGTTTGTTGTACACTGTATACATAAAAAGAGAAACACTGCACTGCAAACTATCAACAGTGTGTGTGTTTGTTGTACACTGTATACATAAAGAAGAGAAGCACTGCACTGCAAACTAGCCTAGATGTCTGCTGTGTTTTCAGTGTACACTGCGTATATTAAAGAAGAGAAACACTGCACTGCAAACTATCACAGTGTGTGTGTTTGTTGTACACTGTATACATAAAGAAGAGAAGCACTGTACTACAAAACTAGCCTAGATGTCTGCTGTGATTTCAGTGTACACTGTGTGTATTATTAAAGAAAAGAACTACTGTACTGCAAACTATCCTAGATGTCTGCTGTGATTTCAGTTGTACACTGTGTGTATTATTAAAGAAAAGAACTACTGCACTGCAAACTAGCCAAGATGTCTGCTGTGATTTCAGTGTACACTGTGTATTATTAAAGAAGAGAGAACACATGCACTGCAAACTAGCCTAGATGTCTGCTGTGATTTCAGTGTACACTGTGTATATTAAAGAGAAACACTGTATTGCAAAATATCAAACAGTGTGTGTGTTTGTTGTACACTGTATACATAAAGAAGAGAAGCACTGTACTACAAACTAGCCTAGATGTCTGCTGTGATTTCAGTGTACACTGTGTGTATTATTAAAGAAGAGAACTACTGCACTGCAAACTAGCCAAGATGTCTGCTGTGATTTCAGAAGCCCTGATGTCTTCGCTCCCATGGTGTCTGGTCGTCGTCCTCGCTAGCTTCCTGGCACGTCGCCTGACTTCCGGTTAACGAGGATAGGGGAATGACCTCCCCTACTTTTAGTGTCTCACTTACTGCCTGCTTTTTGGATCTATCAGCTCTCTCTCGGCTTCCTCTTCCCTTCCTCTTCCCGCATCTTCTGATTTCTGTTTTAGGTTATCCATTCATGACAAAATGTGACATCAGTTTTGTGTGTGTGTGTTGTATGTATGTATGTTGATGTTTTATGTTGTTGTTTTTTTTTCATGTTTTGTTAGATTGGTTTTTTTCTTTTTATTTAATGCTTTTGTGAATCAAAAAACTGGGTAATAATTCAACTAACCGGGCATCTTGATTGTAATTCACTGGCTTTTGTGGAGTGATATAAACTGTGGGTGAAAAATAAACAACAACCTTTGATGGTCTAGGGCGTAACGCTGTTTGTGGAGTGCATTCAACCCATGTGGTAAAACAGCACTGTCCATGGTCTGGTAAAAACTTCCGCTTCAGTAGCTGTGGTATTCCGCATTCCATCCAGATCACTAAAACGCAAATAAAAAGCTTACTATGGCCAATGAACTGCAAAGAAAAAAAAGTAAAAAAAAAGTAAAGAGCACAAGAAGGAGAAGAAAGAGAAGAAGAAGAAAGAGAAAGAAGAGAAGAAGAAGAAGAAGAGAAGAAGAAGAAGAAGAAGAAGAAGAAGAAGAAGAAGAAGAAGAAGAAGAAGAAGAAGAAGAAGAAGAAGAAGAAGAGAAGAAGAAGAAGAAGAAGAAGAAGAAGAAGAAGAGAAGAAGAAGAAGAAGAAGAAGAAGAAGAAGAAGGAAGAAGAAGAAGAAGAAGAAGAGAAGAAGAAAGAAGAGAAGAAGAAGAAGAAGAAGAAGAAGAAGAAGAAGAAGAAGAAGAAGAAGAAGAAAGAAGAAGAAGAAGAAGAAGAAGAAGAAGAAGAAGAAAGAAGAAGAAGAAGGAAGAGAAGAGAAGAAGAAGAAGAAGAAGAAGAAGAAGAAGAAGAAGAAGAAGAAGAAGAAGAAGAAGGAAGTAGAAGAAGAAGAAGAAGAAGAAGAGAAGAAGAAGAAGAAAGAAGAGAAGAAGAAGAAGAAGAAGAAGAAGAAGAAGAAGAAAGAAAAGAGAGTAGAAGAAGAAGTAGAGAAGAAGAAGAATTCTGAAGAAGAAGAAGAAGAAGAAGAAGAAGAAAGAGAAGAAGAAGAAGAATTCTGAAGAAGAAGAAGAAGAAGAAGAAGAAGAAGAAGAAGAAGAAGAAGAAGAAGAAGAAGAAGAAGAACAACAACAACAACAACAACAACAACAACAACAACAACAACAACGACCAACGACAAGAGACAACATATACCTTTATCTTTAAAAAAAAAAGAAGAAGAAGAAGAAGAAGAAGAAGATGAAGAAGATGAAGAAGAAGAAGAAGACGAACAACAACAACAACAACAATAACAACAACAACAGCAAGAGACAGCATATATACCTTTCTTTTTAAAAAAGAAGAAGAAGAATTCTGAAGAAGAATTCTAAAGAAGAATTCGGAAGAAGAAGAAGAATTCTAAAGAAGAAGAACAAGAACAAGAAGACAAAGAAAAACAAGAACAAGAACAATAATCATATACTTTATCTTAAAAAAAAAGAAGGAGGAGAAGAAGAAATAATATATACTTTTACCTTGGTTGCATTTTAACCCACAACATGGGTTGGTGTTTATTTCAACGCTTGTGTTTTGAGAGAAACTTCCCGGACAGGCAGACAGGCAGGCAGGCAGGCAGGCAGGCAGGCAGGCTAAAGGTTGATTAATTAACAGCGCTATACTTCTCATGTCATGTAGGCCTGCTTGAAACTCAGCATCTCTTGTCACTGTATGGTGAAAAATGAAATCAGGCTGCTGAAAAATGAATCCTTAACTTTGTTTCTAAGTGTAAAACAGTTTGGGTTTTTTTTTGGGTAGGGGATTGGGGGGGGGGGGGGGGGGGGGGATTTTTTTGTGTCAGTTTGTAGAATTCCGTTTCTTCTTTTTGTTCCGTGGCTTTGTGTAAAACTAGTAGCAATTTTATTCCTTCATTTATTTACTTCGTTTTTTTTTTTTTTAACTTGTAGCAATGTATTTCGTATGATCACCGTATCATCCAAATATTTTGGTTTTCAGCTGGTGGGACTTCAAGAACAAATAGCTGTGTGCTTTTAATATTCTCTGTCTGCTAGCATTTGTCAAGTCTTGTTTTTGGATTCAGTTCCTGACACTTTAAGGGAAAAAAAGAGAGGTCAATATTTCGTGTATCTTATTACAACTGAATATCAAAACAAACAAAGAAAGAAAGAACCGACAATATCTGCTACTCTCATTTGGCCAGAGTGTACACTTCATCACGTGGGCAATATTTCAGCTGCTTTATTAAACAAAATTCTTTTATATTTATTCCTTTTTATCGAGGATAATGGAATAAGCACTCATTTGCTAACTAACTGCTTAAACAACTTGTGATTGTTCAAAACATGCCTTCTATACCCATGGAAAACAATGGTTTATGAATACAGCATAATACTCTTTGAAAATCGTTCACGATACTTTTTCTTTAAATGTAAGACTTATACTGTACCATTTCTTCTCTTAAAATTATGTGTAATGTTTATCTATGTGTGCCAATGGGGGAAAATAAAAATGCTTTGAAAATGTTGGATGGTTACAGTGTGAAGTTTGTCGGGGAGAAAGATGTTATGATCCGTGTTATTGGAGTCGTTTATGATTGAAGCCAGTGTCGTCTTTGATAATGAACGGAGTGTTACTTTTTTAGCATCACGGGGGGTGGGGGGTGCTTACAAGTGAGATATTGTATTGTATGGAAGGAATGTGATGTATGGTATTGTTATCGTATTGTATTGTATTGCATGTTGTTGTGTTGTGTTTTATTATTAGTTGTATGATTGTGTTGTATTGTATGTGTTGTATTGCTTGTGGTATTGTGAGGACATCGTGTTGTATGCATTGTTGTTGCGTCTTGTCTTTATGTATTGTGCTAGCTTTGTGTTGTATGTATGTATTGTATTGCATGTGTGTATTAGTGTTTACATGTGCTATTGTAGTTGTACCATATGGTCATTTGATTGGTATGCATTGTGTAGTATTAGTATTGGTTGACTATGTTCATGTGACAATTATGGCCAGTTTGATGGGTTTCAGAAGTCACAACATCTGGCCAGATTTGAACTATGGGATAGGTCCACAATATCATGGCCAATTTGACTATGGATACAGAAGTCAACAATTCATGGCCCCGATTTGAATATGGGTACAGATGTCACACTTATCTGGCCCCAGATTGATATGGGATATATAGAAGTCACACAATCATGGCCCATTCTGAACTATGGATACAGAAGTCCTCAATATCTGGCCAATCGACTAGGGATACAGAAGTCATGACAACTTTACCCATCGGGATGCACAGAAGTCAAACATCATGGCCCCAAATTCAAACTATCGGAGATATCAGAAGTCACACAAATCATGGCCCAAATCGAAACTATGGGAGACAGACAGTCACACAAATCATGGCCCCAAATCTGAAACTATGGAGATAACTGAAGTCACACAACATCATGGCCCCAAATACAAAACTATCGGAACAGCAAGTCACACAAATCATGGCCCCAAATCAAACTATGGATAGAGAAGTCACACAACATCATGGCCCCAATCTGAACTATCGGATACAGAAGTCACAACATCACACGGCGGACGGATAGCCTAGTAGTCAGAACATTGCGTTCGCGAATTCCCGGTGATGGTGGGGGGTTTTCCCCCTGGAGTTAACATCAGTGCTGACTCCACTCTCCCCAAAAGTCCTTCGGATGAGACTATAAACGAGGCCCCATGTGCGAACGCAGCAGAACATCTTGCGCACACTTTAAATCCCGTTCCGCTTTTCGTAAGAGTAGGCCATGTGTGCCGTTGGGAACAGATGACAAGATATACAAAAATGCATACACACGGGGACTGGATGTAAAAAAGCACATGAGTGCTTATTCCATTATCCTCGATATAAAAGGATAGATAAATAAATAAAAATAAAAAATGGCCCTCAAATCCTGAACTATCCTTACAAAAGTCACACAACATCATGGCCTCCCAAATCCCGGGATCTAGAACATCTCCATGACTGAGCAGGGAACTGTCTGGAACACTTCAACTGTGCCAATGGGAACAGATATCAACATTTACAAAACGGCATGCACAAAGGGACTGGATGTAAAAAAAACCACCCCCGCATGAGCACTTATTCCGTTATCATCGAAAGAAAAGAATAAATAAAAGAGAAAAATTAAAACCTCTAGGAATATGGAATTCTGATCTGTCAACCACATCAACTGTGCGTCATTTAAGAAAGAAAAAAACGATAGAAAAGAAACGAACAGCCCTATGCATATGTCAACGGGGACTGGATGTAAAAAAAAAGCGCACGAGTGCTTACTCCATTATCCTCGATATAAAAGAACAACCAAAAATAATAATAAAATAAAATGAATAAATTCAATCAATTCTTGCGTCATTTAAGAAAACAACAACAACAACAAAAAGAAAAGAGCACCCCTATGCATACTTCAATTCAATTCAAACACTTTATTGTCTCACATACCGATAAATTCAAGCTGGTTACAAACCATACACAAAAAACCAGTATTTAACACAATATCAGGGGGGGGGGGGGGGGGGGGGGTAATACCACAACACATTATCCAAACATCAGCACACCCCCATCACACTATAAAAAGCTCTAAAAAACAGCAGTACCTCAGCCAGTCATAATAACTCACCCAAGTAAAATTAATTCCAGACACTGGTGTGGCACCAGTAAGATAATATTGAGGATTATCGGGTAGATCGGTGGTCTAGAGGTAACGTGCCTGTCTAGAAAGCCAGACGTCCGCGTCGGATGCGGTGTTCGAATCCCGTTTGGCCCAAAAATTTTCCCCCATCCTTTAGATCATGAGTGGTGTCTGGGTCCTAGTCTTTTGGGTGAGACAATAAACCGAGGTCCCGTGTGTTACACATTATTAGCGCACGTAAAAGAACCCACGGCAACAAGTGGGTTGCCCCTGGTAAAATTATGTAGAAAAAGTCACTCTGATAGGGAAACACATAACAGTTGCAGACAGAAAAAAAAGGGTAGGCGCTGCACTTGAGCGACGCGCTTCTCCCTGGGGAGAGCATCCCAAATTTCACGCAGAGAAATCTGCTGTGACATGAAGTGGTGTAAATAAATAAATAAATAAATATAATAAATAACAAAATAGATAAATGAATAAATGAATAAATAAATATAAATAAATAATAAGTAAATAAATAAAATATGATGTGACGCCCAGAGCCATAGTATAGGTCTCTGTCCCCAGCCAAAGACTCATCAGGCCAGTGCTTATCCCGGTTTCTGTGGCGTTAAGCGACTGAGTCATAGACTCCCCCCTGGATAGGACGCCAGTCTATCGCAGGGTTACCCCCCAACACAAGGTTGGTACCCCTTTTACACCTGGGTGGGGTGAGAAAATAGCCGTAAAGTGCCTTTTCCAAGGGCACAACGCCATAGCCGAAAACTGGGATCGAACCCGCAACCTTTAGATTACGAGTCCAACGCCCTAACCA
>CM060350.1:24048073-24063073 GCA_030674155.1 Stramonita haemastoma | reverse complement strand
GTATGCATGTCTGCAAACACACAATCACAAATGGTGAACGCGCGCACGCATGCACGCACGCACGCACGCACACACGCACACATGCACACACACACACACACACACACACACACACACTGACATAGACACTGACATAGACACACACACACTGACACAGACACAGACAAACACACACACACACACACACACACAAAATGTATAATGTATGCATGTACCACACACACACACACACACACACACACACACACACACACACACACACACACACACACACAGTGACACACACAGTGACACACACACACACACACACACACACACACACACACACACACACACACACACACACACATTATGTAATGTATGCTTTGACCCTTTCCCCCTTTCTGCCTCTCTGAGTCTCTCACACACACTATACTACATGTATACATGTGTACATAATTATAAAATTTATACATTTTGTGTGAGTGTGTGTGAAATAGTTCATCAACATGTGATCAACAGTCACAACACACCACGCACCACCGCACGCACACACGCACGCACGCACGCTGCGCACACACACACACACACTACACACATGGACACACAGTTATACACAGACACAGACACAACACACACACACACACACAACACACAGACAACACACACACACACACACACACACACACACACACACACACACAGTGACACACAGTGACACACAGTAACACACACACACACTTTTGACTTTTACTTGACTTTGACTTTCTCTCTCTCTCTCTCTCTCTCTCTCTTTACACCACACACACACACACACACACACACACACACACACACACACACACACACACACACACCACATCTCTCTCTCTCTCTCACACACACACACACACACACACACACACACACACACACACACACACACACACACACACACACACACCATCTCTCTACACACCACTGCACACACACACACACACACACACACACACACACACACACACACACACACAACATACACACACACACAACAACACACACACACACACACACACCACTCTCTTCCACACACACACAACACACACACACACACACACACACACACACACACACACACACACACACACACATTCTCTCACACACACACCACACACACACTCTTCTCTACACACACACACACACACACACACACACACACACACACACACACACACACATACCACACACACACATCACACACCACACACACACACACACACCACACATCCACCCACTCTCTCTTCTGTCACACTACACACACCACACACACACACACAACACACACCACACCACACACACCACACACTACACCACACCACACACACACACCACACACACACACACACACACACACACACACACCACACACACACACACACACACACAACACACACACACACACACAGTGACACACACACACACACACACACACACACACACACACACACACACTCACACACACTCACACACAGAGTTTTACAATTGTAAACACAGACCAGGACCAGAATAGATATAACTCATCATTGCCAGTGTGAAAAATGTAATTGCTGAGCACTACACTACACTTACATAGTTTCACAGTGTAGAAAACAGCAAGTAGACCTGTCTCTGATTTTTTTCTAACCCTCTTTGGTGTTAGACTTGTGGACTGAGACAGCTAGAGAGAGTACTAAGGAGAGTAGAGGGAGAGATGGAGAGAGAGAGAGTGAGGAGAGCGAGAGAGGACATGACGAAGAGAGAGAGAGAGCAGAGACAGAGACAGGGAGAGAGAACTAACCCTGAACAGTTTATTGTAGGCCACCCGACCCATTACAATTCACACCTCCCCACCTACCCCCCCTCAACCCCTTAAACCTTCGTTTTTATTCCTTTCCAAGAATATGCCTGAAATTGTGTGAAAACACTTCAAGCTCACCGGTTAAATATAATTCACTCATGGTATTAGCTCAGAGAGAGAGAGAGAGAGAGAGAGAGAGAGAGAGGAGAGAGAGAGAGAGAGAGAGAGAGAGAGAGAGAGAGAATTTATTTTATATCAAGGATAATAGAATAATAAGCAGTCATATCAAGTGTCTTACATGCTTTTTAACATCCAGTCCCCGTGTGTATGCAGTTTTGTAAATTAGTCATCCGTTCCCACTGGTATGGTATGCAATGGCCTACTCTTCTGAAAAGCAGAATGGGTTTTAACATGTGCCCAAGATGTTCTAGGTGTGTTTGAGGGAGAGAGAGAGAGAAGAGAGAGAGAGAGAGAGAGAGGAGAGAGAGAGAGAGAGAGAGAGAGAGAGAGAGAGAGACAGACAGACAGACAGACAGACAGACAGACAGACAGACAGACAGACAGACAGACAGACAGACAGAAGACAGACAGATTGTTCGATAGATTGATCTAGAGTACTAGAGGGAGAGAGAGACAGAGACAGACAGACTGAGAGAGAGCCAGACTGGCAGGTAGACAGACAGAAGACTATACTTTTTATTAAATTACTAATTCTATGATGTAAACCATTTTAAAAAAGTAAGTTCAAAGTTGTATTTAATTCAACAATTGATCATTGTGGACACATTTGACATTATAATTTATTTGATTTAAATTCATATCATGGCAGAGCTAGAGCTGCAAGTTAGCAATGTCACAATTGGTGTGTGTGTGTGTGTGTGTGTGTGTGTTGTGTGTGTGTGTGTGTGTGTGTGTGTGTGTGTTGTGTGTGTGTGTGTGTGTGTGTGTGTGTGTGTGTGTGTGTGTGTGTGTGTGTGTGTGTGTGTGTGTGTGTGTGTGTGGTGTGTGTGTGTGGTGTGTGTGTGTGTGTGGTGTGTGTGTGTGTGTGTGTGTGTGTGTGTGTGTGCGCTTGCGTGCATGTGTGTTGTATGTTTTTTGTTTGTGTGGGGTGTGTGTGTGTGCTGTGTGTGTGCATGTGTTTGTATGTGTGTTGTGTTGTGTGTGTGTTGTGTGTATGTGTGTTATGTGTGTGTGCGCTTGCGTGCATGTGTGTATGTGTGTTTTTTGTAGTGTGTGTGTGTGTGTGTGTGTGTGTGTGTGTGTGTGTGTGTGTGTGTGTGTGTGTGTGATGTGTGTGTGTGAGTGCTGATGCGTGGTGTGTACATCGTGGTGTGTGTATGCTATGTGTGTGTCACTGTGTGTTATTTGTTGTGTGTGTGTGTGTGTGTGTGTGTGTGTGGTGTGTGTGTGTGTGTGTGTGTGTGTGTGTGGTGTGTGTGTGCGTGCGTGGATGCGTGTGTGGTTTTCTTTTAGATTAGAGTGTGGTACAGTATACTTCCTGCTTCTTTTTGATAACAGGTTTTCTTGAGAAAGTTCTCAGTCAATCTCATTGTATCTATTAATCTCTATAGTATAGATATTTTAAAGATTTATATATATATATATATATATATTATATATATATATTACTTTTTTCTGTTCTGTTTTTGAGTTAACAAGTCAATCCTACTGTGATTGTGTCATATCTTATGATGCGTTATAACTCTTTTTCTTTTTCTCTTGTATCTTTTGTTGTTGTTGTGTCCTGCATTGATTTTTACACTACAGTGTACAGTTTCTATAATGTCTGTTTTTTTTTTGTTTTTTTCTCTTCCTCTTTTTAAAATTAGAATTTGCAATCTTGACCAATAGAACAGTTCTGTTGTGTCAATAAAAAAACTGTCATGTCATGTCATGTTGGATTTCAGATTGTACAAGTTTAATCAGTATCACTTTTTATCAGGCTCTTGAATTAGACAGGCTAGTAAGAAAAAAAAAAGATTATTTTTTTTAAAAGTAAAGATAGGTCTGCTGTATTTAAACTACGATAAAAATAAAAAGTATTCCGGTCTGTTGTCAGTGTCAGCCCTATGAGATTCTAGTGCCTCCTTGCAAATATTATTATAAAGCCAAAACTAGTACTACTAGATCTAGTACATGATTTAGTTCTCACCTATACATGTACTATGTAGATAACCCTATAAGTTATATTTTATGCAAACAAGCATGCTTGCTGTAGTAATAGGGTTTTGTTTGTTTAGTACTTTGGTAAAAGTACCCTCTTCACACAGCCTGAGTATGTACTCACTGTAGGTATTGCTTGTGTAATGGACTTATGACAGAAAGCTTATCAAGCCTTCAGGGTCACAAGGTCAGGTCTGCTTGTGAATTATTAATTGATATGTTAATTTGTGTTTGCACTTGTGAATGGCAGTGTGTAAAATTTCATTCTGCTTTTTTTGTGAAGTTCTAATATGATTGAAAAGTTGATGATTTTTTTTTTTTACAAACTGTACTGTGTACATTTTTGTTGTTGTTCCATCAATTCCACAACTCCCGTTTGAGATTTTCTCCTGGAGTTAACATCAGTGCAGACTCCACTCCCCCAAAAGTCCTTCGGATGAGACTGTAAACCAAGGTTCTGTGTGCGAACGCACGCAGAACATCTTGCGCACATGTTAAATCCTGTTCTGCTTTTCGTAAGATTAGGCCATTGTGTGCTGGTGGGAACAGATGACAAGATTCACAAAACTGCATGTGTATACACACGGGGACTGGATGTGAAAAAGCATAGAGTGCTTATTCCATTATCCTCAATATAAAAGAATAAATAAAAAAGAATAAATTTATTAAAAAACCATTGAATCAATGGCTTGAGCTCTGAGGTTCACCAATAGTGAGATTATTGCATTAAAATGATATTTATTTTTTTAATTCTTGTTTCTGATCTATAGATCTAGTATAAAATAATGGGTAGGTGCTGCACTTGTGGTGACACGCTCTCTCCGGGAGAGCAGCCCGAATTTCATGCAGAGAATTTATATCTGCTGTGACATAAAGTGGTATAAAATAAATAAACTGTACTGAAAGGGTTAATAAAATAGATCAGTGATGGATTATATCTGTATTATACGGAGTGGGTTGACAGTTTGAGTTATTGGCAGTGGTTGATAATGATAGGGGTTGACAGGTGTACATTATGCTAAACTTGGGGCAGGGTGGAGAGCACTGTTCATGTGAAAAAGGGTTTACAGTTGACTTACTGCTTTAGAATTTGTAATGTTCAGGACTAGGGTAGTCTAGTCCCTGACTTTCCATTCCCATTCCCAGCCTCTCTGCTTTGCTCTGAGTGAAAGAAAAGAAACTGTGTGTGTGTGTGTGTGTTATTTTAAATCTCTGTGTGGGTGTGGGTGTAGTGGGTATGGTGTGTGTGTGTGTACGTCTGTGTGTGACGGGTGTGTGTGTGTGTGTGTTGTGTAGTGTGTGTGTGTGTTGTGTGGTGTGTGTGTGTGTGTGTTGTAAGTGTGTGTGTACTCTGTGCACTGTGTGTCACTCTGTGTGTGTGTGTGTGTGTGTGCGTTTGTTTGTGTGGGTGTGGTATGTTGTGTGTGTGTGTGTGTGTGTGGTGTGTGTGTGTGTGTGTGTTGTGTGTGTTGTGTGTGTGTGTGTGTGTGTGTGTGTGTGTATCACTGTATGTGTGTGATCTGTCTATGCTGTTCTGCCTGTGCTGTCTGCTGCATGCGTGTCGTGTGTGATGCGTGCATGCGTGCTGTCTGTCGTGCACTGCGTGCTGTGTGCGTGCTCTGTCATCTGGTGTCTTTGTCACTCTGTGTCTATTGACTTGTATTAAACTTAATCTTAAAGGCATTAAGGATAATTTTCTAAACTGAAAGTCATACCAGTCGTGAATATGAGGTGCAAAGAATGCATACGCATACATCATGCTTTATTGCAAATCACCCCAAAAAATGTTCTAAAACAAAGGTAAAAGCACGGAGTTCTCATAACATAATTATGATCCATCAAATATGATTTCATTTTTCACTAATTTCAGATTCAGGTACAACTACAAGGTGTTGATTAAAAATCATTCATTGCCGATTAAAACAGGACAGGTGTATGGCATTGAATGCTATCTAGAAAATGAATTCATGAATTATACAAGTAAACAATGTAACATGAATACCATAGGTGTTGAGTTTCACTTTATAATCAGTTTAATGGAATGTTGTTCAAAGTTTTCTTAGTGTCGGAAGAATGCCTTAAGTACTGCATCATGAAATAGATCTGTATCCAAGATCCATTGTTCACATTTTGTAATTAATGAGTTATAATTAGTTCTCTTTTGACAAAAGACATTGATCACAATGAGCAAATCAAAAGTATCTAGAGCTAGATCTAGTACTAGACTAGAGTCAAGAGTAAAGTTGCATTCATGACATTGAACTAATGAAAAGATTGAAGAGTTAAATTATAATGCAGGTTATATGGTATGTACACTTGTACAGTCAATTTTGTTTTTGCTGAAATTCTCTGTAGATCATGTCTATGCCTCAGGAGGGTCAAAGGCGAACTAAATCTCAAAATTATCTTGAAATCTGTGTGTGTGTGGTGTGTGTGTGTGTGTGTGTGTGTGTGTGTGTGTGTGTGTGTGTGTGTGTGTGTGTGTGTGTGTGTGTGTGTTGACTACTCTGTGTGTGTGTGTGTGTGTGTGTGTGACTATGTCTGTGGTGTGTGTGTGTGTGTGTGTGTGTGTGTGTGTGTGTTAGTAAGAGAGAGAGGAAGAGAAGACAGAGACAGACAGACAGACGAGACAGACAGACAGACAGACAGACAGACAGACAGACAGAGTAAAAATATGTATCCTGTACATATTTTATATATATTATAGTATACACGTGCGTTGCTGCCTGCATGCGTGCGTGCGTGCGTGCGTGTGTGCGTGTGTATGTGTGTGTGTGGGTGCGGGCACATGTGTGTGTCACTTAAATGTGTGTGTGTGAGTGTGTGTGTGATTGTGTGTACTTGCATGTGTGTGTTTGTGTGTGTGTGTGTGTTTGGTGTGTGTGTGTGTGTGTGTGTTGTGTGTGTGTGTGTGTGTTGTGTGTGTGTGTGTGTGTGTGTGTGTGTGTGTGTGTGTGTGTGTGTGTGTGTGTGTGTGTGTGTTGCATGTGTGTGTGTGTGTGTGTTTGTGTGTGTGTGTGTGTGTGTGTGACTGTGGTTGTGTGTGTGTGTGTGTGTGTGTGTGATGTGAAAGTTGATCATGATAGTTGTCAATTGATACAAGTTTGCTCTGACACTCATGACAGTGAGTCAGTGACACACAGACACTGAGACAGGCCCTGGGTACATACGTAACATAGTTTACCGATTGAGACAATAAAGTAGTAGGACCATTTGTTAGCATCAGTGTAACATACACCGTTTATCATAGTTCATAGTAGTACTACACTTTTTAATGTATAATCTCTCTCTTCCTCTTCACTCGTGATTTCGTTTTCTGTTTACATAAGAAAGTTCTGCGTGTTTCACATGGTAACTTTTGTTACCTAGGGAATCAGAGACGAGGGCATGGTAATTGATATATTATTACACTGTAATTTATTCATGAATATTATGTGGATGATTGATGATGCATGCTTGTATGCTAAATTCATATTGATTATTTATAAATAGTCTAGCTGACAAAGTGACAGTAAACAGAGTCCTTGTAATGCTGATCCCTCAAGAAATCTGCACTGTGTTATATATTATTATTTTTTAAATGGTAAAGGTAAAGGTGTCCCGTAAGCTTTGTGATCATAGGGGAGCGAAGGCATCAGAGACCTCAGCTTCTCTAGGGGCCAGCATGTTGAGGGCAGGCACCCATCTCCTCCCTCGCTGCTTTACCTTCCCTGACCCTAAGAGGACAGGTACCCATTGACAGCTGGGTGAACTGGGGAACTGTACTGAAGCCAAGGCATGCAAACAGTCACCCATCCAACTGGTAACCATGCTGGATGCTGCTTAATTTGACTTGGGGAAAGCGAGCGCTCTGACCATTTAGCTATCCCACCCCCCATGTTATATTATACTGTAGTATTTACTGTAGTATTTAGTAATTTACACTTACAGTGAATGTTAGGGTTTTTGCAAAGCATTTTTGCCCACCATTAAGTGAGGTAGCTTGACGGCACAGTGAATTCAGTCTAAACACCACACTAGTGTATCATATATTTTTTGGAATATAATATCTTGCTTTGTCATCTGTTCAGATTACGGACATAAATTGGCCTACACTTCCAAAAGGCAGAACAAGTTTTAACATAAATACATATATGTACGCAAGATGTTCTGCAAGTGTTCGCACATGTGATGCATACAGGGCCTAGGTTGATAATTTAAAAAAAAAGAAAAAAAGTCATAGCCTTAATATGAGAAGAATTTTTTTTTTTTTTTTGGGGGGGGGGGATGTTGTGTTAATCACATGTGTAATAAAATAGTGTAAATTATCAGTAATGTTAGAATTAAAGGGAAGTAAGTTATCTTGATATTTTTTGTTAAGTAATGTAATTTATTCACTATTTTTAGATAATGACTACATGCCCAGACATCACAATACTGAACAATTAATCATTAATTTGTTGTCGCGTTTTTCAGGGCACTGCAAGTGAAGGGGCAGCAACTCCATGTAGAGCTGTCTATCCCTGGCACTGTGTTACAGCCCAAAGTTTGTTCAATTTTCTTCTGGTACTCCGCTATGGTCTGAGATGCCTGTGGCACAGTGGTACACACCGCAAGAACCAGAGCACCACTTAATTCTCAGGACTATACGACAACGACGGTCAGTTACCGCACAGCATGGCGCTGTCGAGGGTCAGCCAGGGTCAAGGTCAAGGCCACGGAGAAGTGTTGGAGGATTACTGGCGAGAGTTTCAGGAGATCGAGCAGAACAAAGACGGGGAGGTGGAGGAGGAGGAGCTTCCCAAAACTCCAGATGGTAAGACTAACTGGACTGAGAGGGTTAATAACTGGACTGAGAGGGTTAATAACTGGACTGAGAGGGTTAATAAGTGGACTGAGAGGGTTAATTAATCACATGTTTGTAATCTGACTGAGACTAAAACTGGACTGAGAGGGTTAATTAATTACATGTTTGTGATCTGACTGAGAATAACTGGACTGAGAGGGTTAATTAATCACATGTAAGACTGAGAATAAGACAGGAGTAAGAGGGTTAATTAATCACATGTTTGTAATCTGACTGAGAATGACTGGACTGGACTGAGAGGGTTAATTGATAATTTTTTTGTTTGTTGTTTTAAATTTTTATTTTATTTTATTTTTGTTTTTGTTATTAATCATGTGTTTGTAATCTGACTGAGAATAAGACTGGAGTAAGAGGGTTAATTAATCACATGTTTGTAATCATCTGACTGAGAATAACTGGATTGAGAGGGTTAATTAATCACATGTTTGTAATCTGACTGAGAATAACTGGACAGAGAGGGTTAATAAATCATGTTTGTAATCTGACTGAGAATAACTGGACTGAGAGAGTTAATAAATCACATGTTTGTAATGTGACTTGGAATAACTGGACTTAGAGGGTTAATTAATTAATCACATGTTTGTAATTATCTGACTGAGAATAGCTGGACTGAGAGGGTTAATTAATCACACATATATTGAGAATAGCTGGATTGAGAGGGTTAATTAATCTCATGTTTGTAATCTGAGTGAGAATAACTGGACTGAGAGGGTTAATTAATCACATGTAAGACAGACTGAGAATAACTGGACTGAGAGGTTTAATCAATCATATGTAAGACTGAGAATAAGATTGGAGTAAGAGGGTTAATTAATCATATGTTTGTTAGACTAAGACTGGAGTAAGAGGGTTAACCAGTAAGACTAAGACTGGAGTAAGAGGGTTAACCAGTAAGACTAAGACTGGAGTAAGAGGGTTAACCAGTAAGACTAAGACTGGAGAGTAAGAGGGTTAGTTAATCAATCACAGTCACTGAATCAGTTGTTGTTGGTGTGTGTGTGTGAGACAATCAATGTGTGTCTGTTTTACTGTGTGTGTGTGTGTGTGTGTGAAAATCAATGTTGGCCTGTTTTTACTGGGTGTGTGTGTGTGATAATCAATGTTGGCCTGTTTTACTGGGTGTGTGTGTGTGATAATCAATGTTGGCCTGTTTTACTGGGTGTGTGTGTGTGATAATCAATGTTGGCCTGTTTCACTGGGTGTGTGTGTGTGATAATCAGTGTTGGCCTGTTTCACTGGGTGTGTGTGTGTGTGATAATCAATGTTGGCCTGTTTCACTGGGTGTGTGTGTGTGATAATCAATGTTGGCCTGTTTCACTGGGTGTTTGTGTGTGATAATCAATGTTGGCCTGTTTTACTGGGTGTGTGTGTGTGATAATCAATGTTGGCCTGTTTCACTGGGTGTGTGTGTGTGTGATAATCAATGTTGGCCTGTTTCACTGGGTGTGTGTGTGTGATAATCAATGTTGGCCTGTTTTACTGGGTGTGTGTGTGATAATCAATGTTGGCCTGTTTTACTGGATGTGTGTGTGTGATAATCAATGCTGGCCTGTTATACTGGGTGTGTGTGTGTGATAATCAATGCTGGCCTGTTTTACTGGGTGTGTGTGTGTGATAATCAATGTTGGCCTGTTTTACTGGGTGTGTGTGTGTGATAATCAATGTTGGCCTGTTTTACTGGGTGTGTGTGTGTGATAATCAATGTTGGCCTGTTTTACTGGGTGTGTGTGCAGAAGGGGAACACGAGGCGCAGTGGCTTAAGGAGGCGGGTTACGACTTCGTGGTGGCCAAGGTCACCGCTAGTGGTGAGTTCGTGTCCTGAGGATTTAGCTCTTAGTCTCATGAACCACTTGAAAGCGCTGTAACATTAGTCTCATGAACCACTTGAAAGCGCTGTAACATCGGACTCATGAACCACTTGAAAGCGCTGTAACATCGGACTCATGAACCACTTGAAAGCGCTGTAACATTAGTCTCATGAACCACTTGAAAGCGCTGTAACATCGGACTCATGAACCACTTGAAAGCGCAATAACATCAGACTCATGAACCACTTGAAAGCACTGTAACATTAGTCTCATGAACCACTTGAAAGCACTGTAACATTAGTCTCATGAACCACTTGAAAGCGCAGTAACATTAGTCTCATGAACCACTTGAAAGCACTGTAACATTAGTCTCATGAACCACTTGAAAGCGCTGTAACATTAGTCTCATGAACCACCTGAAAGCGCTGTAACATTAGTCTCATGAACCACCTGAAAAGCGCTGTAACATTAGTCTCATGAACCACCTGAAAGCGCTGTAACATTAGTCTTATGAACCACTGAAAGCGCTGTAACATTAGTCTCATGAAACCACCGAAAGCGCATGTAACATTATCTCATGAACCACTTGAAAGCGCTGTAACATTAGTCTCATAACCACTCGAAAGCGCAGTAACATTAGTCTCATGAACCACCTGAAAGCGCTGTAACATCGACTCATGAACCACCTGAAAGCGCTGTAACATTAGTCTCATGAACCACTTGAAAGCGCTGTAACATTGGACTCATGAACCACTTGAAAGCGCTGTAACATCGGACTCATGAACCACTTGAAAGCGCAATAACATGGACTCATGAACCACTTGAAAGCGCTGTAACATTATCCATGACCACTTGAAACGCACTCGAACTCAGACCTGCAAACTTAACATCGGAACTCATGAACCACTCGAAAGCTGCAATAACATTGGACTCATGAACCACTCGAAAGTGCAATAACATCGGACTCATGAACCACTCGAAAGCGCAGTTATCAATCATCATGCCATACTTTTTTAAGCCCAGTATGGCCAAAGGGGGGGGATAGCTCAGTGGTCAGAGCGCTTGGCTTTCCCCAAGTCAAGTTAAGCAGCGTGGAGTGGTTACCAATTTGATGGGTGACTGTTTGTGCACCTTGGCTTTAGTACAGTCCCCCCAGTTAACCCATCACGCACGCACGCACGTATGCATGCACGCACGTGAGCGCACATGCACGCACGCAGTATGCATGCACGCACGTGAGCGCAGCACCACGCACACCACGCACCACCACGACACACGCACGCACGCACGCACGCACACACACAATACACACACACACCACTGTTAATCAATAAGACTAAGACTGGAGTAAAAGGTTGAAAAAAAAGCAACTGCACTGCTTATTCAATGTACCATCTGGAAATAAAAGTTTGACTTGACTTGACTGACCACACAGACACACACACACACACACACACACACACACACACACACACACACACACACACACAACACACACACACACACACACACACACCCACCACACCCCCCCCCCCCCCCCCTTCCCCACCCCCCACACAAAACCACACTACACTTCACGACAAAAAACCACCACCCCCCCTCAGTAAAAACAAACAAAAGATCCTCACTGTGCAGATGGCCGTGACCTGAGCGATGATGAACTGGAGGCCTTGACCTCGTCCTTGACCCGACACCAGGCGGAGGCGGTGAAACGGCGCATCAACACGCTGAGCACCACCATGAGGAAGAAGAGGGGGGCGGGGAAAACGCACGTCAGGAACATCTTCCCCACTCCCGACAACAGCTCACCCGTATGTATGTTTGTTTGTTTGTAGAATCTGGCCACAGCCGCCGTGTGTGTCAGCACGGTGACAGAATCACCATCTTATCTATTATCTATTCTTTTAGATATTGAGGATAATGGAATAAAAAAGTTAAAAGTTAAAGTCTGTCCCGAGCCTAAGGCTCATCAGGCCGGTGCTTATCCCGGTTTCTGTGGCGTTAAGCGACTGAGAGTAATAGACTCCCCCCTGGATAGGACGCCAGTCTATCGCAGGGTTAACCCCCAACACAAGGTTGGTACCCCTTTTACACCTGGGTGGGGTGAGAAAATAGCTCAAAGTGCCTTTTCCAAGGGCACAATGCCATAGTCCGAAAGCTGGGATCGAACCCGCAACCTTTAGATTACGAGTCGCAATGCCCTAACCACTAGACTACAGCAGCGGCTATAATGGAATAAGCACTCCACAAAAAAAAATAAATAATGGAATAAGCACTTTTTTTTTTTTACATCCAGTCCCCATGTGTGTGCAGTTTTGTAATTTTGGCATCTGTTCTCACGTTTGCACACGGGGCCTCAGTTTACAGTCTCATCCGAAGGACTTTTGTGGAGAGTGGTGTCAGCACTGATGTTAACTCCAGGGGAAAATCCCCTGAACGGGAATTGAACCTTTGTCGTCAGATTGCGAAGGCAATTTCAGACCACTAGGCCTATTCCCCCCCCCAGTCCTTTGATAGAATCACCACCCTATGTAGAATTACCATCATTTAAAATTCAATCTATGATAGAATCACCATACTATGTTAGAATCGCCATCATTGTTCATTAAATAATAAGAATCACCACCACTATGGTAGAATCCCATCACTTATACCTCATTATGAAGAATCACCATCACTATGTAGAATCCCATCACTGTATATCACACTATGATAGAATCACCACACTATAAGAATCACAACCATGTGATAAATACATAGTGATAGAATCACCATCACTATGGAGAATCACCATCATATGTAAATCACCATACTGATAGAATCACCATCACTATGAGTAGAATCACCATCATATGGAAATCACCTCATTATGATAGAATCACCATCACTATGGTAGAATCACCATCATTACATATGGTAGAATCACCACCACTATGGTAGAATCACCATCACTTATGATAGAATCACCATCACTATGGTAGAATCGCCATCATTATCAATTCATTATAGATAAAATAACATCTCTTATGTTGTTATGAATCGCTCTCTTTCTGTCTCTTCTATGTTCGTTCCATCTACCATCTCTTGTTTGTGAATCTCCTCTTTTTCTTATGTGATCACTCTCACTTGTCATCGCCTGTAATACTGATTAAATGCATATGGATAGAACGCCTTCATTTACATCTTATTGATTCAAGAATAAGCATCACTATGTTTATTGAATCGCTTTTTTTGGTCAATCATTTTGAATTGTAGAGAATTTATAAACCATCACAAGATATCACCGATCACATGATGATCACATCAACCATGAAAGAATCAATGTATAGAAGTATTATAAATAAACAGATCAAATCTCTTCTGCTTGTATGCTTTTTCTAAAGTTTGCTCAATTAGACCTCCTATCTTCTCTGTTCTAAATTCATTGTCTCTGTTTCCCTCTTACTTGTCCTCTGTAACTGTCCTGTTGTACTTTGTTTTTGGTCCAGTATTTTTATTCTGTTTGGCGCTTTCTTTAACTCGTTTTCTATCTATGTATTTGTTGCCATACTTTTTTTTTACTTCAGAATAAGAGTATTGTTTGCCTTTGGTGTGTTGTACTTTTTCCCTTTAAGATGGGTTGTGATTAAAAAAAATTCTGACATTACTTCATGTATGCCAATGCCTTGTAAATAAAATTGTCAAGTTCAGTCTCTCATCTCTGTGTTCAGGAGCCCCAAGTCCCAGCAGCATCATTGACGCGCCTGTGTTCCCCACCTCTGTGGGGAAAATGCCGTCACGACAGCGACCGTCCTCCTTCCTGCATCGCAAGGGAGGCTACCGGCTAGAGGGCGCTGCCCCTGAGCTTTCCAGATCCTATGGAACAGGGTATGGCAGTTTTTTGTTTAAAAAATTTTTAATTTTTTTATTTAACCACTTTCTGTCACAGCAGATTTCTCTGCGTGAAATTCGGGCTGCTCTCCCTTGGGAGAGTGTGTCACTACAAGTGCAACGCTTACCTTTTTTTTTTCTTTTCTTTTTTCTGTCTGCAACTGTATTTGTTTCCCTATCAGATTGGCTTTATTCTACATAATTTTGCCAGGGACAACCCTCTTGTTGCCGTGGGTTCGTTTACGTGCGCTAAATAATGATTTGTATTACATGGGACCTTGGTTTATCGTCTCATCTGAAAGACTAGTGCCCAGACCACCACTCATGGTCTAATAGATGGGGGGGGGGAAGTTTTTAGCCCAAACAGGATTCGAACCACCCACAGCTGTCTGTCAGTTTCCCCCACTTTCAGCTCCTCTCAGCTGCCAATTAATTAATCCATCCCAACCCAGGCTAAGTGGGACTTGCTCATGCTATTTATAGCAGGAACTGACCACACTTGGACTAGGTGAAATGAA
>CM060350.1:24023073-24035573 GCA_030674155.1 Stramonita haemastoma | reverse complement strand
ACTTTTTTTTCATCCGAGGGCGAGAGGGAGGTTCTTCATGAGTCTGTAGCATACACATGGGGGGACTGGATGTAAAAAAAAAAAGCGCATGAGTGGTTATTAGTCTGTTATCCTGAATATAAAAGAATAAAGAAATAAAAAAGTAAATAAATAAACAAATAAATAAATGCTTAAATGAATAAATAAATAAATAAATTGCGTTGTGTCCAGCACTCATTGTTTTGATAATGGAGGTGGTGGTTATGACAGTGACAATGACAACAACAACAACGATGATGATGATGATGGTGATGGTGATGGTGATGATGATGATGATGGTGGTGGTGGTGGTGGTGGTGGTGGTGGTGGTGGTGGGGTGGTGGTGGTGGTGGTAATATTAGATGGTAATGATGATGGTGATAGTGATGATTATGATGATAATATTAGATGGTGATGATGATGATGGTGATGATGATGAGGAGGAGGAGGACTATGACAATGATTGATGATGATGCTGATGACGACAGCGACGACAACAACAACAATAATAATGATGATAACAATAACAATGCTGACGCTGATAATGATAATGATGATAAAATAACATCGACAACAATTTTCCATATCTCTCTCTCTCTACAGCTGTTGCTGCAGTTCCTGCGAAGCGTGGTGTCTCACTCGGACACCAACAAGATGGGGCTGAACAACATCTGCATGATCATGGCTCCCAATCTCTTCATGGCGCCCCCTGCCCCCAAGGGCAAGAACTCCAAGCCTGGAGGGGGAGGAGAGATCGCGCTGGCCAAAGCCGCCCATACCTCCAGTGTTGTCAAGATGCTGATCCACTATCAGCACGTCTTGTGGATGGTCAGTCTGGCTTGAGTTTGCTTTTTTCTTGTGTTGTTGTGTTGTTGTGTTGTTGTTGTTGTTGTTGTTGTTGTGTTGTTGTTGTGTTGTTTTTTGTTGTTGTTGTTTTCTTCTTCTTCTTTTCTTCTTCTTCTTCTTCTCTCTTCTTCTTTCTTCTTTCTTCTTCTTTTCTTCTCTCTTCTTCTTCTTCCTTTCTTCTTCTTTCTTCTTCTTCTTTTCTTCTTCCTTCTTCTTCTCTTCTTCTTCTCTTCTTCTCCTTCTTTTCTTCTTCTTCTTCTCTTCTCTTCTTCTTCTTTTCTTCTTCTCTTCTTTCTCCTTCTTCTTCTTCTTCTTCTTTCTTCTTCCTTCTTCTCTTCTCTCTCTTCTTCTTCTTCTTCTTCTTCTTCTTCTTCTTCTTCTCTTCTTTCTTCTCTCTTCTTCTTCTTCTTCTTCTTCTTCTTCTTCTTCTTTCTTCTTCTTCTTCTTCTTCTTCTTCTTCTTCTTCTTCTTCTTCTTCTTCCTTCTCTTCTCCTTCTTCTTCTTCTTCTTCTTCTCTCTTCTTTCTTCTTCTTCTTCTTCTTCTTCTTCTTCATCTTCTTCTTCTTCTTCTTCTTCTTCTTCTCTTCTTCTTCTTCTTCTTTCTTCTTCTCCTTCTTCTTTTCTTCTTTTCCTTCTTCTTTCTCCTTTTTTCTTCTTCTTCTTCTTCTTCTTCTTCTTCTTTCTTCTTCTTCTTCTTCTTCTTCTTCTTCTTCTTCTTCTTCTTCTTCTCTTCTCTCTCTTCTCCTCCTCCTCCTCCTCTCTCCTCCTCCTCCTCCTCCTCCTCCTCCTCCTCCTCCTCCTCCTCCTCCTACTCCTCCTCCTCCTCCCTCTTCTCCTTCCTCAGCTAGAGCTCTGAAGTGCACTGTTGGTGGTGAGGTTTTGCGTACGCGACCGTTTACCTACCAGGAAGGTAGCTGCATTCCGTCAGCTCAGGGGGACGCTGTCTGCTGAAGACAACGCCAGCATGTCTGCCTGGGTTGGAACAGTTTTTGTCAAACGTGGGGGGCGAAGGCGGAAGGTTATGTCGCAGGCGTTGTGTGTGTGTTGTACCCAGGTCTGGGTGAAAGACTTTGGGGGGGGGGGGGGGGGGGGGGGGGGGTGGGGTGAGTCATAGCGTGTTAACTCCATGGGAAAAATCCCTTTAAATGGGTGCCATGATGCTGGCTCGAACCTGCATCACGGCACCCGTTTGAAGGGTTTTTTTCCATGGAGTTAACACTGCTACTGACTCCACCCCCCCCCCCAACTAGCTCATTGCTCTAACCCCCCCCCTCCCTCCACTCCTTCCTTTCCCTCTTCTGATGGAATTTTTGGGTTATCTTTTGAGGGTGACTTTGACGGGCCACAAGAATATTGGATTTTTTTCCTTGTGATTAGGATGGTTCTGTGTGCGGTTTTCAGTTCTGTATGCATATATACAACAACAACAAAATGTTCTATACGCATTTTTGTCTAGCTCTGTATGAATTGTTCTGTTTTGCACGTACTTTTCAGTTCCGTGTGAATGCGTTTTCCAGTTTTGTAGGCAGTTTTCAGTTGTACATGCATCTGTTCTGTTCATATTTGTTTGTTCTATGTGCATTCTTGAGTTCTGTTTATATACTTCAGTTCTGTTCATATACTTCATGTGTGTGTGTGTGTGTGTGTGTGTGTGTTCTGTGTGTGTGTGTGTGTGTGTGTATGTATGTGTGTGTGTGTGTGTGTGTGTGTGTGTGTAGATTCCTGGAGCGTTTTTGACCCAGGTGCGGCATCAGAACAAAACAGCGGCCAGTCGAAAAGCCAGAGAGAAGATGGTGAGTTGTGTGTGAACACACACACACACACACACACACACACACACACACACACACACACACACACACCACACACACACACACACACACACACACACACACACACACACACACACACACCACACACACACACACACACACACACACACACACACACACACACACACACACTCACACACACACACACACACACACACATCACACCACACCACACAACACACACACACACACAACACACACACCACACACACACACACACACAACACACCACACTCACACACACACATGCACTACACACACCACACACACATGCACTACACACACACACACACACACACACACACACACACACACACACACACACACACACACACACAACACACACACACACACACACACATCACACACACACTCACACACACATGATACAACACCACACATGACACTACACACCACACACACACACACAACACACACACACACACACACACAGACACACAAAAACACTAGACCACAACACACAAACACACAACACACACCAACACAAAACATATACACACAATTACATCTCATGTTAATACACTGAATGTGTGTGCATATGTGTGGTGCATATGTGTGTGTGTGGATGCATGTGTGTGGTGTGGTGGTGTACGCGTGCGTCAAAGTCAAAGTGAAAGTCAAATTTTAAATTCCATATGGTACATTGAATAACCATTGATTTGCTTTTATTCATCAAGCCATCCATCTAAAGAAAACAAAAATCACCAAAATTATGTGTCTGTGTCTGTGTATGGTGCATGCATGTGTTTGTACATGTGTGTGTGTGTGTGTGTGTGTGTGTGTGTGTGTGTGTGTGTGTGTGTGTGTGTGTGTGTGTGTGTGTGTGCAGAGACTTTTTAAAAAGAAGGATCGATCAGAGGCCAACAAGAAATCTGTGTCTGAGGTAAGTCTCATTCTTTTTCTGTCCGTCCGTCTGTCTGTCTGTTGTCTGTCTGTCTGTCTGTCTGTCTTGTCCGTCTGTCTGTCTGTCTGTCTTTCTGTCTGTCTGTATTTCTTGTCTGTCTTCTGTCTGTTTGTCTTAATCTCCCTTGTACACACACACACTCTTCCTCTTTCTGTGTGTGTGTGTGTGTGTGTGTGTGTGTGTGTGTGTGTGTGTGTGTGTGTGTGTGTGTGTGTGTGTGTGTTGTGTTCCCTCTCTCTCTCTCTCTCCCCTCCCCCTCTTTCTCTCTTTTTCTCCCTCTCTCTCCAACGGGAATGGAACCTGTGTCATCAAATTGCGAGCGCAGTGTTCTGACCACTAGGCTACCCTGTCCCCATAATTATGTGTGTGTATGAGAGGTCTTCTCTCATGTCCCCCCTACGTCTTTGGGACATGGGAGTGAGTGAGTGAGTGATGAGAGGTGGGTCAGAGTGCCTCATGTATTGGGCAAGACTGCAGCACATGTTTGATTTTCTGGCTGCCTGTCTTTGCAAGGGCACTCACAGCTCTGTGTTTGTGGTCTGTGTGGAGTCTGTGCACGTAAAAGAACCCATAGCAACAAGAGGGTTGTCCCTGGCAAAATTATGTAGAAAAAAAAAGCCACTCTGATAGGGAAAACAAATACAGTTGCATGCAGGAAAAAAAGAAAAAAAAAGGGTTGGCGCTGCTCTTGTGGCGACGTGCTCTCCCCGGGGAGAGAGAGCAGTCTGAATTTCACACAGAGAAATCTGCTGTGACATAAAGTGGTATAAAATAAAATAAATAATAAAATACAGACCTGGCGGGTAGGACTATAAACAATTTATTTATATATTTATTTTGTATATTGAGGATTGTGGAATAAGCACTCATGTGCTTTAAAAAAAATTTTTTTGCGTCCAGTCCTTGTGTATATATGCAGTTTTGTCATCTTGTCATCTGTTCCAATATGGTGGATTATTTATGGATGATGGATTGGCTGTTGATCCTTGACCCTGACTGTGCTGTGTGTGTGGGGGTCAGGAGGATATTCAGAATGGGGTCATACGGGTCCACGCTCCCGAGGTGACCAAGACGCCCTTTGTTGTCTCCCTTCACGATGGGCTGACTGCCGGGGACATTGTGGAATCCTTCAGAGCCCAGTTTGGCATCGCTGGCAGGTGACCATTTTTGTTGTTTTTTTCTTTCCTCTTGTTCTGTCTTCAGTACAGTCCCCCCCAGTTCACCCATCTGTAAAAGGGTACTTCACAGTACACAAATCCAACATCACTCAGTAAAGCTTAGTCAAGAGTGCTAAATTTAATAATAATAATAATAATAATAATAATACATGGAATTTAATAGCAGCTGAATCATGTAATGCAAACAAATCAAAGCGCTTGCATTCAAATCAGTCACACGCATGCAACCATCCACAAATAAATTAACAAATTATATTTTTATGCCAACGCAAACACACACACACACACACACACGATAACGCATAGTGATGGAGATGGAGGAGACTGAATGAAAATAGGGACATATGTGAGATGTGATGATGGAGGAAGATCCTAGGTAGGAAATAAGTGTGTCTTTAGATTGGATTTGAAAGTGTTAAACAAAGGGATTTGGTGAAGGAACAGAGGGAGGTCATTCCAGATAAATGGACCAGAAATAGTGAAAGAACGACGGCCGACACTGGACTGTTTGAACCTTGGTTTTAGCGCTCTCCTTCCTTTTACCTAGTCCAAGTGTGGTCAGCTCCTGCTATAAACAGCACCAGCTGGCCACAGCTGGGCTGGGATGGGATGGGTTAATTAGCAGCTGAGAGAAGCTGAAAGTGGGGGAAACTGACTGACACTGTGAACTGCCTCTTTAGAGACAGGGGGAGGAAAAGCAGCAAGGGAGAGGAGATGGGTGCCAGTGCCCTCAATATGCTGGCCCCTAGAGAAGCTGAGGTCTCTGTTGTCTCGCTCCCCTATGACTGTCTAGGTTATGGGACACCTTTACCTTTACCTGTCTTTAGGAGGGAGATATGGAGGGCTGAAGGATTTCTCTCTCTCTCTCTCTGCTCAGTTTTGTCTTAGTGTGAAGTGATTGGTTGGTTGGTTTGTTTTTAGTTGGGTTTTTTGTGTGTGTGTGTTTGTGTTTGTTTTTTTATGTTGTTTTTTGTTTTTGGTTTGTTTGTGTTTTTTGTGTGTGTTTGTTTTTGTGTATGTTTGTGTTTGTTTGTGTTTTTGTTTGTTTTTAGGTATGTTTGTGTTTGTGTTTTTGTTTGTTTTTGTGTATGTTTGTGTTTTTGTGTGTTTTTGTTTTTGTGTATGTTTGTGTTTGATTGTTTTTGTTTTTGTGTATGTTTGTGTTTGATTGTTTTTGTTTTTGTGTATGTTTGTGTTTGTTAGTGTATGTTTTTTGTTGGTTTGTGCTTTTGTTTGTATATGTTTGTATCTGGTTGTCTTTGTGTTTGTTTTTGTTTGTGTTTATGTTAGTGTTTGTTTGAGGGGAGGTAGACAGTCGGGCTTTTCTTCCTCCCCCCCCCCCTTTTTTTTTTTAGGTGGGGTGGGGGGAGTATCTGTTTTTTTCATTGGTTTTGTTTTTCTTGTTTTTCTCTTTCTTGTTAGGGAGTGGGGTGGGGTGATTAGTGATAATGATTAGCCTAAAAAAAAAAAAAATGATGATGATGTTTATGCTGGTATGTGTGTGTGCGTGCATGTGTATGTGTGCATGGGCGTGCATGTGTGCGTGTGTGTGCGTATGTGTTCACACAGCAGTGCTACAGACAACAACCCCTTGAAAGGAGCCGGGCCTCATCATCCTGCCTTCAGCAGCACCCAGTACCCCCACCACAAGACCTTCCTGTTTGAGGTGGGGGGCAATATAGGTGAGTGAGGGAGGGAGGAGAGGGGCAATGATAATCATTATAATTATGTGACACGCCACCACATAACGAGTCGCATCGCACCTGAGGTGAATTTTAAGTTGTCAATATATATCATGTGTTATATATGTGTTATATATGTGTTATATATGTGATGTGTGTTGCATATATGTTACACATATATCTGTTACATGTGTGTTACATATTTTATCTTATTTTATGATGCTTATATTATTTTTTCTAAATTATTTTTTTTTTTATAGTTTTATATATTTTTTATTATTTTTTGATTTTATTTTATATATTTTTTATCAGTCATTTGGATGAGACTATAAACCGAGGCCCCATGTGCAAACGCACGCAGAACATCTTGTGCACACGTTAAAACCCCGTTCCGCCTTTCTGAAGAGCAGGCCATCGTGTGCCGGTAGGAGCGGATGACAAAATTAAAAAAAAAAAAAAAGCAAGCACACAGGTGTTGTGTTTAGACACCATCCCTGAGGGGGAAAAAAAATAATGGGTAGGCGCTGCACATGTGGTGACGCGCTCTCCCCGGGGAGAGCAGCCCGAATTTCACACAGAGAAATCTGCTGTGACATAAAGTGGTATAAAAAAAAAAAAAAAAATGTGTTACATATATATATATATGATGTGTGTTACATATGTTACATATATATGTGTTACATATGTATGTGATGTGTGTTACATATATGTCACATATATAGTGCTACATGTGTTTTACATATAATTATATGTGCTACGTGTGTGTTACATATAATTATATGTCTACGTGTGTGTTACATATGTGTTACATATATATATGTGTGTTATATATATGTGATGTCGTTTACACATACGTAACACATACACATGTTGTGCATCACATACACATTACACACACACTAAACATACGCGTTACACATGTGTGTTACAGGAGAGACGCTGCCTGGACCCCAAAACGAGAATAATGGTGTTACACTCCGTCAACCCCACAACCAAGTGGGTCATCAAACTGAACATCGACCGCTAAGCCTCTGCCCCCCCCCCCCCCACCCCAGTCTGGTCCGCTCGGCCACAAGGCTGTGAGGGGGTGGGGGGGGGGATCAAGCCTCTCTCCCGCTCTCCTGTTCGTCTGCCCAGTCACTGCGCGGAAAAGAACCTCTGACAGAAGAGAGTTTGTCCCTGGAAAAGCTCTTGTGTAGAGAAGAAAGAAGAAAGAAAAAAAGAAGGATGTCTTCTTCTTCACGAAAGACATATGAAAATAAAAAAAAAGAAATATGAAAAAAAAGAAAAAAAAAAGAATCTTCTTCTTCTTCACCAAAAACAGACACGTGGAAAAAAAAAAAAAAAAAAAAAAGTCGGCAGTTTTGGTTTTTTTGTTTTGTATTCGGAAAGGGCAGTTGTGTGATGCTACTACTACTACTACTACAGTTGTGGCACCCACCACTTCTTTTCCTTAGAGGGTAGGCCAGATTTCTCACAGAGAGAAATCCCCCTTTTACGACTGTTGACAGTGATGTGGTGGTGTGGTGTACAATGCTATACAGACACAGTACAGTAGGATGCAGTCCTGTTGTCAGTGGTGTGTGGTGGTGTATAATGCAATACAAATCATGGTGCATGTAGGATACAAGTTCCTGTGTAGACAGTGGTTGTGGTGTATAATGCGATACAAACACAGTACAGTAGAATACAGTCCTGTTGTCAGTGGTTTGGTGTGGTGTTTGTACAATGCGATACAAACACAGTCCAGTAGGGTACAGTCCTATTGACAGTTGTGTGGTGTGGTGTGGTTGTGTATAATGCAATACAAACACAACATGGTATGGATACAATCCTGTTTTGCCTTCGCAGTTGGACAACGTTGCTGTGTGAACAAAGGGGACAGCACTCCTGGTCTTCAACCACCCCCCCCCCCCCCCCCATCTGCAATGCACGTGTGGAGACTTGGGGGGGGGGGGGGGCAGACAACTTTTATTTTTCAGGAATATTGCCAAAACACGCTGTCAGTCAGTGTCCCCACTTTCAGCTCCTCTCAGCTGCTGATTAACCTCTTGCATTCTGTGTCTCTGAACACAAACTGCCCCCTAGATTTCGAATTCCATCACGAAATCAGGTCAGGCACACATGCTGCTGGCCTTTTTTCTCCCTCTAAGTTCATACCAGCAGCTATAATTACTTCCAGACACTCTACAGGGTTTCTCCTTCTGGCCTGATAGAGGTTTAACATGTGGTAGCATTTAGTGATGGTCACAGCGTGATGGAAATCTACTGTGTGTAAATCCCCCCCACCCCCCCCCCCCCCCCCCGAAAATCCTAGATCGGATTTAGTGGGGGTAATTATTCAATTCCCGGCAAATCCCAAATCGGGACCAAGAGGGTTAATTCATCCTATCCTAGCTCAGTGGTGCTAATTATAGCAGGAACTGACCACACTTGGACTTACTAGGTAAAAGGAGAGGTGCGCATAATTATAGCACCAGTCTTGACTGAGGATGTTGGATGTGTGCGCTGTGGGACCAGTCAGGCCAGTGTGTGAACAGTTCGAACCTCGACGCAGAAATCAGAAAGAAAGAAAAACAAACAAAAAAATGAAGGTCACAATGTGGGGAAAGCCTTGCCCACATTTTCTGAGCAGCCAGGTTTTTTTGTGGGGGGGGGGGGGGTTTGGGTTTTTTGGTAATATCAGAATAAATTTCTCCAAAGTTGGGAATGTGGTTCTCTTAATAATGGTGGGAATTAATGGACGCGTACATTTTCATCG
Organism: Stramonita haemastoma; assembly: GCA_030674155.1. Classification (NCBI taxonomy): domain Eukaryota; kingdom Metazoa; phylum Mollusca; class Gastropoda; order Neogastropoda; family Muricidae; genus Stramonita; species Stramonita haemastoma. The sequence goes on along the minus strand of CM060350.1, from coordinate 24,026,331 downwards.
GTGAAAGTTAGTGGAGGAGCAAGGTGGAAAAATAACATCTAGTAGACTGAAGGCTTTGGTGGGATGTTTGTGCCAGTTTTTGTTGTTGTTGAGGGTTTTTTTTTGTTTTTCAAAATGGGAATGAAAGGCCTGACTTTTTTTGGATTTTTTTTTTCATTTTATATTCTTTTATATTGAGGATAATGGAATAAGCACTCATGTTTTTTTTTTTTTTTTTTTTCCTCCAGTCCCCTGGTGTGTGCGGTTTTGAATAGATGTGTGCCAGTTTAAAAAGAAAATTTTTTTTGTTGTTTTGAAAAGTGGAGGGGAAGGGCCTGACTAGATGTATGTGCCAGTTTTTTTGTTTTTGGTTTTGTTGTTGTTGTTTTGAAAAAGGGGAATGAAAGGCCTGACTAGATGTATATGCCGTTTTTTGTTTTTTTCAAAATATATTTTTTTGTTGTTGTTTTGAAAAGGGAGTGGAAGCCCTGACTAACATATTGCGCCAGTTTTAATCATCATCAGAAAAGTTTAAACAAAGGATTTTTTTTACTTGACGTCCATTGCCAGTCTCTGTATTGGTTCAGCTAGATTAATGTGTAAGTGTGTATAATAATAATAATAATAAATGGAACTTATATAGCGCTATATCTTGCAAAAACAAATCAAAGCGCTTGCATTCAACCAATTCTTGCGCATGCAGCCAACAACAATTAAAAATTTTTAACGAAGGCAATGCACATGGGCAACAACAACACACCCCACACAACACACACACACACACACACACACAACACAACACACACACACACTCACACCACACACACACACACACACACCACACACACACACACACACACACACACACACACACACACACACACACACACCACCACACACACACACACACACACACACACACACACACACACACCAATTTTTATAGTGGTATATAATATGTACCTGAAGTTAGAGTGCAGCTACAGAGCTGATAGAACACCTGTGAAGAACAACAAAGCCCACTTCTCCTGGGTGCTGTCACCCACACCAGCTTGTACGTCCCTAAAGGCTGTATTGCCATGAGGATGTTAAACTCGCCCTTTTCCATGCAGCTACATAACCTTTAATGGTTGGCCAAACCCCCCCCCCCCAAAAAAAAAAAACCAGTCGCTTACGCAAAAATCTCACCTTAGATGAACCTCAGAGGTGTAGTGGCCGAACAGACTTAAACATTTTTTTTAGATGGTATATATGTTGGGTGATAAACTGTGTAAATCAACAGGGTATGTAGAAGGAGTGACCTTACTCTGTGTGTGTGTGTGTGTGTGTGTGTCCATAGAATTTGATTTATTCTTTTTTTTTTTTATTTATTCTTTTATATCGAGGATAATGGAATAAGCACTCTTGTGCATTTTTTCATCCAGTCCCCATGTGTATGCAGATTTGTAAATGTCATCTGTTCCCACCGGCACATAATGGCCTACTCTTACGAAAAGTGGAACAGGATTTAACGTGTGCGCAAGGTGTTCTGCGTGTGTTTGCACACGAGGCCTCGGTTTAAAGTCTCATCTGAAGGACTTTTGGGGAGAGTGGAGTCAGCACTGATGTTAACTCCGGGGGAAAAATCTTCTCCAACGGGAATCAAACTCGGGTCGTCAAATTGCCAGCGCAATGTTCTGACCACTAGGTTATCCGTCCCCCCTGTGTGTGTGTGTGTGTGTGTGTGTGTGTGCACGCATAGAACTCCCATGTGTGGGGTGGTACTTGCCTGTGCTTCACCTACAGGGGATTCCGAGTCAGTGGCAGTGGCAGTGGAAGTTCCCCAGTGAAATAAATATCTCCCTGCAGAGCTTTTTGAGAGAGTGTTCTGTATGATTCCGAGTTGCATGTCCTAGTATCAGTTGCAGAAAGTATTTGCCAGTCACCAGTAGGACAGTTACTGTCAATGAAATTGTGTAGACTTATCACCATCCATTACATTCTTCATCCTTTCACCTTTCCCCTCATCCCCTTTTTCAGTACATTCTTAACGCGACGGTACTGGAACCATTCGTATCGGTCATTGCCTTTCCAATGGATCATTCCAGTGGCGTGGAGAGGGGGGGTCTGCTGCATGGGTAACAGCTTGACCTCCATACTTACTTACCCAGGCTTTGTGCTCTAAAAAGACTAGAGCCCAACTCCATAGTCTTCTGAGACTGATGAGTGCCTACTGCTTAACGGGAAAGTACCATTGTGTAAATCACCTTGTAGTGAATGGACATTAAACCAATGAGAGGGAGAACAAGAAGCTGTTCTGGTGATGTCTATAAGTGCTGGTCTGGTGCTTTTAACTCTTTGTGTGGTGGAGACGTGAGGATGTGTATGTAACCAGTTCAAAAAAAAAAAAGCATGTATGCTTGTATCTGGCTGGAGTGTGTTAGTAGGAGAGACAAACTTGTGACTTTCAGAATGTGGCAGTGTTTTTTTTTTTTTTTTTTTTTTCTTTTTTACCTGTAGGAAATGCGTGGATGTTATTGTAGTTACCTGTAGGAAATGTGTGGATGTTATTGTAGTTATCTGTAGGATATGCGTGGATGTATTGTAGTTATCTGTAGGACATGTGTGGATGTTATTGTAGTTATCTGTAGGACATGTGTGGATGTTATTGTAGTTATCTGTAGGACATGTGTGGATGTTATTGTAGTTACTGTAGGAAATGGTGGATGTTATTGTAGTTACCTGTAGGATATGCGTGGATGTTATTGTAGTTATCTGTAGGACTGATGTGGATGTTATTGTAGTTATCTGTAGGACATGTGTGGATGTTATTGTAGTTATCTGTAGGACATGTGTGGATGTTATTGTAGTTATCTGTAGGACATGTGTGGATGTTATTGTAGTTATCTGTAGGACATGTGTGGATGTTATTGTAGTTATCTGTAGGACATGTGTGGATGTTATTGTAGTTATCTGTAGGACATGTGTGGATGTTATTGTAGTTATCTGTAGGACATGTGTGGATGTTATTGTAGTTATCTGTAGGACATGTGTGGATGTTATTGTAGTTATCTGTAGGACATGTGTGGATGTTATTGTAGTTATCTGTAAAAAATGTGTGGATATTGCTATAGTTAAGAAAACCTGGTTGTTGAATCTGCAGTGTACTGGTTAGACAGATGAACTTTCGGGTTTTTGAAAGTGAGTGTTTTTTGTTTTTGTTTTCTTCTTTTTTTTCTCCTTTCTTTTTTTTATGAATCTTTAAAAGGAGATGTATAGATGTTGGAGTTGTGTTATATA
>CM060350.1:24013073-24015573 GCA_030674155.1 Stramonita haemastoma | reverse complement strand
TCGTAGTAGTAGTAGTAGGCACCCATCAGTCTCGGAAGACTATGGAGTTGCACTCTAGTCTTTAGAACGCAAACCCTGGGTAAGTATGTATGGAGGGCAAGCTGTTACCCATGCAGCAGACACCCCCCCCCCCCCCCGCCCCTCTCCACGCCTCTGGAATGATCCATTGGAAAGGCAATGACCGATACGAATGGTATCTCCAAACTCCAACTCCCCGATTTTTTTTTCTCAGGGATGGTGTCTAAACACGACACCTGTGCGGATGCTGTTTTAGTTTTTTGTTTATTTTTTAAAAATAATTTTGTCATCCTACCGGCACACAATGGCCTGCTCTTCCGACAGGCGGAACGGGATTTTAACGTGTGCGCAAAATGTTCTGCGTGCGTTCGCACACGGGTCAGGGAAGGTAAAGCAGCGAGGGAGAGGAGATGGGCGCCTCCCTCAATATGCTGGCCCCTGGAGAAGCTGAGGTCTCTGACCACTACGACCACATAGATTATGGAACACCTTTACCTTTTACCTACATGATAGGCCTTCATGATACAAGTCCCTGAAAGCAGTCAACAGGTGAGAATGAAAAAGTGAAAGAAAGGAGGAAAATGAGGCAGAGGTCTGAGGGGAGAGACACATGGGGAGAAAGGACAAAGAGAGACAACAGTGATAATTATGGAGATTGATTGATTGCTTTATTCTTTTATATCGAGGATAATGGGATAAGCACTCGTGCTTTTTTACATCCAGTCCCCGTGTGTATGCAGTTTTGTAAATGTCATCTGTTCCCACCGGCACACGATGACCTACTCTTACGAAAAGAGGAACAGGATTTAACGTGTGGGCAAGATGTTCTGCGTGGGTGCACACGGGGCCTTGGTTTAAAGTTTCATCCAAGGAGAGAGGGAGAGACAGACAAACAGACAGACAGACAGACATACAGACATACAGACATACAGACAGACAGAAAGAGTGATCAAATCAATTCAAATCAAATTCTTTTATTTCGAAGATAATGAATAAACCCTCACGGGTTTTTTTTCTTTTTACATTCAGTCTCCAGCCTTAAGGAAACATCATCATCATAATAATAAAACAGGCCCATCACAGGCACATCATAATAATAAGATAAGCTCATTTCCAACAGATTCACATAGAACCCCCCCCCCCCCCCAAGAAACCAACCCCCCCCCCCCCCCACCTCAAAACCCTCACAAAAATCAAGGAGACAAGAGCAATCAGTATTATTATTTGGTCATGAACTGGCTTGTTAGTTTCAAACAAATCATGTTCGAGGCAAAAGATTTGCTTTTAAAAGAAACTCTTGATATCGAAAGTCAAAATGAAAACTTCCTTTTTAAAGTTTTGACCTCAAAGGTTGAATTATATGCTTGAATTAAATTAATTTCAAAATGGCGGCTTCAAGAAAAAGACTGACCACCTCCAAGCTTAAGTTTGTACAATGAACATACATGTAATGAATATTACCTACCATAGTACGAATTTCTGGTTTGGGTGGGAAACAATGGCTCCTTACATTTGTGAGCTCCACCACATAAGGAGTCCCATTGCACCAGAGGTCAACTTTTAGTTATTGACAAGTTATTAATCTGCAATAAAAAGGCTATTCAATAAATAAAAAAAAAGATTAAAAATCGGACAATTCTGTGCAAAGTTATTACAAATCAAAATGATAGACTGCAGGATGTGACAAAATGAGAAAGGGGCCAGTTTATTTTCGTAACAGGTTGTCAGAATGAGGGCTTGGGTATTTTCAAAACATATATAAAAGCAAAAGGAATAAAAAAAAGTATGCCTTGATATTTCATTACAAGGTAGAATAACGGATATAGTATAATAATCAATCAAAATCTCAAAATTGACAACTTGACCCCCACCTGCCTTTAAAGGCTCCTAGCGCAAAATTGGGTAATGTGCTAAGCCTCTCATTTTGTGGTGGAGCGTCACATTTGGAACTTGCTCAAAAACGGCAGAGAAGACAAACGGGTGTAACAAACCCGCCTCCTCAATCCCAGATCTCTGCAAACTGACGCCATCATCACACTCCAAACATACGGTCAGTCTCTGATACCGTCCCCTTTCACGTTCCAAGGCAGGTAACTCCGTGCATGGAATAATCTGCACCCAGCTTATTCTTTACCAATCAGCAACAAACACCGATATGCTGATAATTTTCTTCCAGAATACTTGCGAAATTATAGCAAGGCAATAACCAAGCAACCATTTAAATCGTAAAAAAATTATGGGGAACGCGTCACTTTTGACATGTTAGGGTTTTCTTTAAAGAGGGGAGGGGGGTGTCTCTTTGATACAAATCGTGGAATTACGCATACTTACTAACCAATCAATTAACCAATCAGCCGACCGATCAACCGACCAACCAACCTACCTACCAACCAATCAACCAATCAATCAATCAATCAACCAACCAACCAATCAACCAATCAACCAATCAATCAATCAATCAATCAATCAATCAATATCAATC
>CM060350.1:23998073-24008073 GCA_030674155.1 Stramonita haemastoma | reverse complement strand
AACTTTGACTTGGGGAGAGCCAGAGCTCTGACCACTGAGCTATCCCGCTCCCAGTGCGCTGACTGAAGTTATTTTGGAAAGATATAATTATAAGAGTTAGGATATGAAATAATAGGGGATATCTAAAAAGTGTGTGTGTGTGTGTGTTTTGTGTGTGTGTGTGTGTGTGTGTGTGTGTGTGTGTGGTGTGTGTGTGTGTGTGTGTGTGTGTGTGTGTGTGTGTGTGTGTGTGTGTGTGTGTGTGTGTGTGTGTGGGGTGTGTGTGTGTGTGTGTGTTGTGTGTGTTGTGTGTGTGATGTGTGAATGTCTGAATGTGTGCGTGCGTGCGTGCGTGTGTGTGTATGTGAATGTGTGTGTGCGCGCGTGTGAATGTGTGTGTGTAAATGTGTGTGTGTGTGTGCGCGCGCGCGTGCGTGCGTGTGAATGTGTGTGTGTTTGTGTGTGTGTGCGTGTGCGTGTGAATGTGTGTGTATATGTATGTATGTGTGTATGTGTGTGTGCTTTGGATGAGAAGAGCAACCGAGATCCTGTGTGCAACACACAATCAGCGCACTGTAAAAGAACCCACGGCAACAAGAGAGGGGTCCTAGACAAAATTAGGTAGAAAAAAGCCACTCTGTTAATTACTAAGAAAACAAAATTAGTACATAATCATGCATGCAGACAGGAAAATCTTTAGCTGGTGACGACGCATTCTCCCCCAAACGAAATTTGCCGTAACTGAAAGGAGTCTGTAATTCAATTCTACTCAACACCATTCAAAAAGTCAAGTACCTCCTAAGTCGGAATGCAGCTACCTAAATGGTGGTAAGGGGTGGGAGGTGGCAGGAGGAGGGGGAAGAGTAGCAGAGGCAAAAATCTCAGAGCTCTTGCCCCAACTACGGAAAAAAAATGGTCAAGTCATGTGCCTGAACTTTCTTTTTTTCTTCTTCCCTAGTTGGGCAAGAGCTCCAGATTTAAAAAAAAGAAAAGTGTCAAGTCATGTGCCTGTAGTTTCTCCCTGAACTGATTCCAGACCCAGAAAAACCACCTGGAGCCACAGTGAGACCCCTCACCTGGCCCTTCCTCTCCTGTGGAGTCTGCAAGTCTGCCACCAACCGCAACCTCAACCTCAACCCCTAAGCCAACCCCAACCTCAACCCCTAAGCCAACCTCAACCCCAACCTCAACCCCAACCTCAACCCAACTCTGCCCCTAAGCCAACCCCAACCTCAACCCCTAAGCCAACCTCAACCCAACCTCAACCCAACTCTCAAGCCCCAACCTCAACCTCAAGCCCCAACCTCAACCTCAGCCCCAACCTCAAACCTCTGCCCCAAACCTTAACCCAACCCCAACCTCAACCTCTGACCCTAAGCCACCTCAACCTTCTGCCCCAACCTCAACCTCTGACCCTAAGCCAACCCCACCTCAACCTCAATCCCAACCTCAACCTCTGCCCTAAGCCAACCCCAACCTCTGCCCCTATGCCAACCTCCAGCTCTTTTGTTCCAATGAAGCCAACCTCAGCCCCAGCCTTAACCTCTGCCCCTAAGCCAACCTTAACCTCAACCTCTGACCCTAAGCCAACCCCTAAGCCAACCTTAACCTCTGCCCCTAAGCCAACCTCAACCCCAACCTCAACCCCAACCTCAACCTCTGACCCTAAGGCCAACCTCAAAGAAGGAGAATCCTTCTCAGCAGAAGGAGAAAACATTTCCCAGAAGGAGGAAGTTCCTCAAAAGAAGGACGAAACAGGGTTCCCTCAAGAGGAGAAGATTCTCCAGGAGGAAAAAGCGGCTTCCAAACAGGCGGTGGATGAAGCGTCGACTTTGAGAACGTCCGCCACGAAACTGGAGCACCCCAACCATCTCGAGCCCATCGCCCTCAACAGGCTGGAGAGCAGCAGCGTAGACCCAAGAACTCCGCAGAGGCTGGAAAGCCAGGATCTGGTTCACTGGGAACAGAGATAAGTCTTCAACCACCAGACTCCTCAAACTCAGACCTCCACAGATGCAGGAAGACAGAGTTTGCCACCAGGAGATGCTGAAGAATTAACAGAGCTTCAGGAAGACAGAGTTTGCCACCAGAGATGCTGAAGAATTAACAGAGGCTTCAGGAAGACAGAGTTTGCCACCAGGAGATGCTGAAGAATTAACAGAGGCTTCAGGAAGACAGAGTTTGCCACCAGGAGATGGTAAAGAATTCCCAGAGACTTCAGAAGACAGAGTTTACCACCAGGAGATGGCGAAGAATTCACAGAGACTTCCAGTGGACAAACTTCGTCACCTTCCTTCCCAAAACCTGCAAGAAATTCTCTGACTTCGAGAACACTGAGCACAGAGCAGAGAGGATCCGCTAGGGAAGTCACTGATCATTCCACAAGCTCCTCAGGTAAAAGAACCACACCTGAGTCCATCCTCATGAAACACCTGAAAGCTGCTTCCAAGTCTTTCAATGTGCTGGACTCGGACAACGCAGAAACCAAACCTGCCCAGCATGGTATCAGGTACGACTGTGGAACCGTTGAAAGCTGTTGTAGAGGACAGTCTGTCGTCATCAACTGGACAAGCTCTATCAAAGAGCGGTCCAGAACTGTTGTCTGACAGAATGTCAGGGACACCAAATCCTGCTCAAGTCCTCGTTAAACATACAGAATCACCCAATGAAAATCCTCCCCCCTCCCCCTCCTCCTCCTCCTCTTCCTCCAGAAAACAGACAGAATCAATCGACAAAAAGCCTCCCTCCTCTTCCTCCTCCTCCTCCTCCTCCTCCTCTTCCCCTCCTCCTCCAGAGAACAGACAGAATCAATTGACAAAAAACCTCCCTCCTCTTCCTCCTCTTCCTCTTCCTCCTCCTCCTCTTCCTCCTCCTCTTCCTCCTCCTCCTCCTCCTCCTCCTCCTCCTCCTCCTCCCCCTCCTCCAGAGAACAGACAGAATCAATCAACAAAAAGCCTCCTTCCTCCTCCTCCTCCTCCTCCTCCTCCTCCTCCTCCTCCTCCTCCTCCTCCAGAGGAGATGCTGAATCCTCACAGACAAACGAGGATTCTTCATCAGACAGGCAAGAACAGGGCACACAGGGGCCGCCTCTTCAACCCTCGAAGGCAGACCAAGCAGCCTCAGTCACACCTCAACCTTCCTCAAACCCCGCCACCAGCCCTCAGAACATCCAACATGGCGTCACGCCCTGTCCTGACTGCACTGCTGCCTCCCCCTGTCCTCAATATCATGTGTTCTCCTGTCTGGACCCCATCACCTGCCGGTCACGTGGTTACGTTTCACCCGGCATGACCTGCGTCACTCAGGGAGAAGTGTGCTGTCTGCAGGCCCCTGAAGACGCAGCAGGAACAATGGGAACAGTGAGGACAGTGGGAATAGAGGGGACCGTGGGAATAGTGGGACAGCAGGAACAGCAGGAACAGCGGGAACAGCAGGGACAGTGGGCACAGGGGGGACATTGGGGACAGGAGGGACAGGGTTAGGTGTAGATGAAGGGGAGGTGGCACAGATCTGCAGGGAAAGCAGGCAAGTTGCAGGCTCCACTGGACTCTTTGCCAAGATTGTCACAGCTGTGTACTGCTTGTGTGTGTCTGTCCTCCACTGTTTTTAAGTCTTGGCCAAGATTGTCACGGCTGTGTACTGCTTGTGTGTGTCTGTCCTCCACTGTTTTTAAGTGCAGTTTTCGCCAAGATTGTCACAGCTGTGTACTGCTTGTGTGTGTCTGTCCTCCACTGTTTTTAAGTCTTGGCCAAGATTGTCACAGCTGTGTACTGCTTGTGTGTGTCTGTCCTCCACTGTTTTTAAGTGCAGTTTTCGCCAAGATTGTCACAGCTGTGTACTGCTTGTGTGTGTCTGTCCTCCACTGTTTTTAAGTCTTGGCCAAGATTGTCACAGCTGTGTACTGCTTGTGTGTGTCTGTCCTCCACTGTTTTTAAGTGCAGTTTTCGCCAAGATTGTCGCAGCTGTGTACTGCTTGTGTGTGTGTGTCTGTCCTCCACTGTTTTTAAGTCTTGGCCAAGATTGTCACATCTGTGCACTGCTTGTGTGTGTCCTGTCCTCCACTGTCTTTAGGTGCAGTCTTTGCCAAGATTGTCACAGCTGTGTACAGCTTGTGTGTGTCTGTCCTCCACTGTTTTTAAGTGGAGTCTTGGCCAAGATTGTCACAGCTGTGTACTGCTTGTGTGTGTGTCTGTCTGTCCTCCACTGTTTTTAAGTCTTGGCCAAGATGGTCACAGCTGTGTACTGGTTGTGTGTGTCTGTCCTCCACTGTTTTTAGGTGCAGTTTTCGCCAAGTGCAGTCTTTGCCAAGATTGTCACAGCTGTGTACTGCTTGTGTGTGTATGTCGTCTACTGTTTTTAAGTGCAGTTTTCGCCAAGATTGTCACCACTATATACTGCTTGTGTGTGTGTGTCTGTCCTCCACTGTTTTTAAGTGCAGTCTTCCCTAAGATCCTAATCTGCTGTACACTGCTTTTTAAGTGCAGTCTTGGCCAAGATTGTGACAGCTGTGTACTGCTTGTGTGTGTCTGTCCTTATTGCCAAGATTGTCACAGCTGTATACTGCATGTGTATGTCTAGCGTCTGTCCTCCACTGTTTTTAAGTGCAGTTTTTGCCAAAATTGTGACAGCTGTATACTGCTTGTGTGTGTGTGTCCTCCACTGTTTTTAAGTCATGGCCAAGATTGTCACAGCTGTATTCTGCTTGTGTGTGTCTGTCTGTCCTCCACTGTTTTTAAGTGCAGTCTTCGCCAAGATTGTCACAGCTGTGTACTGCTTGTGTGTGTGTCTGTTCTTCACTGGAGTCTTCGCCAAGATCGTCACTGCTGTGTACTGTTTGTGTGTGTCTGTCCTCCACTGTTTTTAGGTGCAGTTTTCGCCAAGTGCAGTCTTTGCCAAGATTGTCACAGCTGTGTACTGCTTGTGTGTGTATGTCGTCTACTGTTTTTATAGTGCAGTTTTCGCCAAGATTGTCACCACTATATACTGCTTGTGTGTGTGTGTCTGTCCTCCACTGTTTTTAAGTGCAGTCTTCCCTAAGATCCTAATCTGCTGTACACTGCTTTTTAAGTGCAGTCTTGGCCAAGATTGTGACAGCTGTGTACTGCTTGTGTGTGTCTGTCCTTATTGCCAAGATTGTCACAGCTGTATACTGCATGTGTATGTCTAGCGTCTGTCCTCCACTGTTTTTAAGTGCAGTTTTTGCCAAAATTGTGACAGCTGTATACTGCTTGTGTGTGTGTGTCCTCCACTGTTTTTAAGTCATGGCCAAGATTGTCACAGCTGTATTCTGCTTGTGTGTGTCTGTCTGTCCTCCACTGTTTTTAAGTGCAGTCTTCGCCAAGATTGTCACAGCTGTGTACTGCTTGTGTGTGTGTCTGTTCTTCACTGGAGTCTTCGCCAAGATCGTCACTGCTGTGTACTGTTTGTGTGTGTCTGTCCTCCACTGTTTTTAAGTCTTGGCAAAGATTGTCACAGCTGTATACTGCTTGTGTGTGTGTCTGTTTTCCACTGTTTTTAAGTGCAGTTTTTGCCAAGATTGTCACAGCTGTGTACTGCTTGTGTGTGTCTGTCCTCCACTGTTTTTAAGTCTTGGTCAAGATTGTCACAGCTGTGTACTGCTTGTGTGTGTCTGTCCTCCACTGTTTTTAAGTGCAGTTTTCGCCAAGATTGTCATAGCTGTGTACTGCTTGTGTGTGTGTGTGTGTGTGTGTGTGTGTGTGTGTGTGTGTGTGTGTGTGTGTGTGTGTGTGTGTGTGTGTGTGTGTGTGTGTGTATGTGTGTGTGTGTGTGTGTGTGTGTGTGTGTCCTCCACTGTTTTTTAGTCTTGGCCAAGATCATCACAGCTGTGTACTGCTTGTGTGTGTCTGTTTTCCACTGTTTTTAGGTGCAGTTTTCGCCAAGATTGTCACAGCTGTGTACTGCTTGTGTGTGTCTGTCTGTCCTTGATTGTTTTTAGGTGCAGTCTTTGCCTAGATTGTCACAGCTGTGTACTGCTTGTTTGTGTCTGTCCTCCACTGTTTTTAAGTGTTGGCCAAGATTGTCACAGCTGTGTACTGCTAGTGTGTGTGTGTCTATCCTCCACTGTTTTTAAGTGCTGTCTTTGCCAAAATTGTCACAGCTGTGTACTGCTTGTGTGTGTGCGTCCTCCACTGTTTTTAAGTCCAGTCTTTGCCAAGAGGTCCAAGGGGAGGGGTGTGTGGGATAGGGATAGCTTAGTGGTCAGAGCACTTACTTTCCCCCAGTAGAAGTTAAACAGCATCCAGCGTGGTTACCAGTTGGATGGGTGACCCGTCTGCGCGCCTAGGCTTCAGTACAATCCCTCCCCAAGTTCACCCAGCTGTCAATGGGTACCTGCCCTCTTTAGGGTCAGGGAAGGCAAAGCAGCCAGGGAGAGGAGATGGGCGCCGCCCTCAATATGCTGGCCCCTATAGAAGCTGAGGTCTCTGATGCCTCGTTCCCCTACGACCACATAGGTTATGGGACACCTTTACCTTTACCTGTACCTTCGCCAAGATCGTCACAGCTGTGTACTGTTTGTGTGTGTGTCTGTTCTCTACTGTTTTTAACTTTTGTTCATTTTCTGAAGAAATAAAGAGAAGGAATGGTATAGGGAGAGGAGACGTTTTTCTTTGATGAATTATGAACATGAACAGTTCAGAGAGAAGTTGGAAATAATCGGGTTTTTTTTTTATAGTTGAGCTGTCTTGAAGTGTGTCTAAAGAGAGAAAGAGAGAGAGAAAAGAAGAGAGAGAGAGAGAGAGAGAGAGAGAGAGAGAGAGAGAGAGAGAGAGAGAGAGAGAGAGAGAGACAGACAGACAGACAGACAGACAGACAAACAGACAGAGGAGAGAGAGAGACAGTCACAGAGAGAGAGACAGACAGACAAACAAAGAGAGAAAGACACAGAGAGAGAGAGAGAGAGAGAGAGAGAGAGAGAGAGAGAGAGAGAGAGAGAGAGAGAGAGAGAGAGAGAGAGAGAGAGACAGAGACAGAGACAGAGAGACAGAGTCACAGAGAGAGAGAGAGACAGAGAGACAGAGAGACAGAGAGACGGAAAGAGAGAGAGAGAGAGAGAGAGAGAGAGAGAGAGAGAGAGAGAGAGAGAAGAGAGAGAGAGAGAGAGAGAGAGAGACAGACAGACAGACAGACAGACAGACAAACAGACAGAGGGAGAGAGAGAGACAGTCACAGAGAGAGAGACAGACAGACAAACAAAGAGAGAAAGACAGAGAGAGAGAGAGAGAGAGAGAGAGAGAGAGAGAGAGAGAAGAGAGAGAGAGAGAGAGAGAGGAGAGAGAGAGAGAGAGAGAGAGAGAGAGAGAGACAGAGAGAGAGAGAGAGACAGAGAGACAGAGAGAGACAGAGAGAGACAGAGAGAGACAGAGACAGAGACAGAGGGAGGAGGGAGAGGGAGACAGAGAAAGCAAAACTAACACCATGACAACACCCAGCACCAAAACGCAGAGGATGTTCATTTTAATCACAGATCAGAAAGCCCGAAACAAGTCAATTCATGGGGGCTTTACATGCCAAACCAAAATAAAGTATTTGTGTGACTTTAATCATGACACCAACCAAAACACCACACACACACACACACACACACACACACACACACACACACACACACACACACACACACACACACACAACACACACACACACACACACACACACACACACACACACACACACACACACAGATTTCGGGGGGTTACGGAAACACGAACATACCCAGCATACATCCCCAAAGTCGGAATGCGGCTGCCTTCATGGTGGACAAAAACAGTCGCATACGCAGAATTTCGAACCTCTGAACTCAAGCCGAAAAACATCAACGAAGAAAAGAAAGAAATTGCACTTGGGTACATATAATCATACATAATAAAACGCATATATATATATATATATATATATATATATATATATATATATATATATATATATAATTGGGAAAAAATATATATCCAGCAAAAGGTACTGGCCTAATTGCACATTTTTTGCTATAAAAAGACTTCCGACATGATAATATGTATAATTACTATCATATTTTACCTCCCACAAAGTCGCAAGTCCCACAAACCATTGCACTATTGGGCCACACCTCTCAGCAGCACTCTTCCTCATTGCACAAAAAAGTAAATCAGAAATGGGACAAATAATAAATTATGGACAAGTGCCAACTGGCAAGCACATTGACATCCTCCTTCGAAAAGACAAAACACATGTGCACATGTACTGTATGCAAATCCACTCTAGCACGCACATGCACTGTTTGTGCGTGAGCACGCCTGCATACAGACACGCACGCACGCACGCACGCACACGCATGAACTGCTCTGCCGTTGCCACAGTATGCCAACATGCATTTGATAGCATACCCATTTACACAATCAATCAATCAATCAATCAATCAATCAATCAATCAATCAATCAATCAATCAATCAATCAATCAATCAATCAATGTGTCAAACTCGCAGCATAAAAAAGAGAAAAGAAAAGACACTATAAAAAAGCTAACACCGTAAGCCAGTCTCCCACTGACCCAGTAAACCAATTATTACCATTAACACAACCAGTATGCCAACGAACACTGGACAGTATGTCAACTCCCATCTGACAGATTCGTCTAATATGTCACACAGTAAGTTAATTTGTCCTTGAGACAGTCAGCCCATTTTCCTTTGACACAGTAAATCAGTTTTTCCTCGACATAGTCAGCCAAATGTTCTTCTCCTTCTTCTTCTTCTTCTCTTCTTCTTCTTCTTCTTCTTCTCTCTCTCCTCCTTTCCTTCTCCTCCTCTCTCTTCCTTCTCCTTCTCTTCCTCTCTTCTCCTCATCTACTTCTTGTTCTTCTTCTTATTGCTCTTCTTCTTCATCTTCTTGTTGTTGTTGCTGTATTGTTCTTCTTCTCCTTCTTCTCCTTCTCCTTCTTCTTCTTCTTCTTCTTCTTCTTCTTCTTCTTCTTCTTCTTCTTCTTCTTCATCTTCTTGTTGTTGTTGCTGTATTGTTCTTCTTCTCCTTCTTCTCCTTCTCCTTCTTCTTCTTCTTCTTCTTCTCCTTCTCCTTCTTCTCCTCCTCCTCCTTCTTCTCCTCCTCCTTCTCCTCCTCCTCCTCCCCCTTCAGTAAGCCAGTTCCCCCCCTCCCCAGGGCCTGTACGGTTTCATTCCGCCCCCGGGCTGGAGACTGACCCCTGAACTCTGCACAGGGGGGAGGGGGGTGGGGTAGCCGGGGTGGGGGGAGGGGTGCCCCACCACCCCACCCCCAAAGACTGCGAGAACTGAGACGCGGGATGGGGGTGAGGGTGGTGAGGGTGGTGGGGGTGGTGGTGGAATTGAGAGAGGGAGTGGAAAAGAGGGGGTGTCATCGACGTGGTATGAACAGAACCGGAAGAACAAGAAGTAGAAGTAGAGGTAGAACTGGGAACCAACCCTGACCCTGACCCTGACCTTGGGAGGCCTGACCCTGACCCTGACCCTGACCCCAACCCACAACCTCCACTCCCACTACTCCCGCTGACGCTTCCTCCCCCTTCTCCTCCACTTCCGCCAGAAAACGCGTTCAAGAGCGAAGCAGACGTGGTGGTGGAGTGATGTGGAGTAGTGGACAGGATCTCTCCGGAATGGCCCGAATGCAGACTTCCCAGACTTCCAGCGCCGTTGAGAGACCCTGACCCCAGCGACCCTGACCCCAGTGACCCAGAGACCCTGACCCCAGTGACCCAGAGACCCTGACCCCAGCGACCCTGACCCCAGCGACCCTGACCCGAAGACGTGGCCGGAGGAAGTCATCATGGCGGAGTGCCCTGCCCCGAAAGCGGAAGTCGGGGCGGAGGGAGGAGGATGAGGAGGAGGGGGAGAGGAGAGGACGGACCCGTACTGAGAGTTGAAGGTCGAGGGGTTAGGAGTCCACGCGGAAGCGGTGACCCCGCACGGCTGGAAGGCGGCGGCCGTTTTCATGGGCGGAGTGCTGTCCCTTGGCGCGGAAAAACACTGTAAGTGGGTCAGCAGCCTCGTTCGG
>CM060350.1:23983073-23985573 GCA_030674155.1 Stramonita haemastoma | reverse complement strand
GCTGTTAGATTGGTTCTAATTAACATATTGCCTCTCACCTTGGTTCTAATTAACATATTGCCCTCTCACCTTGGTTCTAATTAGCATACTGCCCTATCGCCTTGCATACATAAACCTCCAGGGATACACTGGTTTGCTAGACGTTACGGGAGCGGTTAAAGCGGTAGTTAGTTAGGCCTACTCTCCAGTGAAGCGGACTGGTAGGCCCTGAGAGATCGTCTGCTTTAGCCTCAAATATAAAGGGTAAACGGTTTAGCAGATGGTTTCCGCGGCTGTGGCGTGTAACTCATTCTCCAGGCCTAGCTAATTCACGGAACTTATGTTAATTATGCCTCGGGTGCCCATACTGAATAGATGAGCTTATTTTTACTGTGAACTTGATATTTTGTTGTTGTTGTTGTTGTTGCTGCTCTTCTTCTTCTTCTTCTTCTTCTTCTTCTTCTTCTTCTTCTTCTTCTTCTTCTTCTTCTTCTTCTTCTTCTTCGCAATTCTTCTTCGCAATTCTTCTTCTTCTTCTTCTTCTTCTTCTTCTTCTTCTTCTTCTTCTTCTTCTTCTTTCTTCTTCTTCTTCTTCTTCTTCGCAATTCTTCTTCGCAATTCTTCTTCTTCGCCAATTCTTCTTCTTCTTCTTCTTCGCAATTCTTCTTCTCTTCTTCTTCTTCTTCTTCTTCTTCTTCTTCTTCTTCATCTTTCTTCTTTCTTCTTCTTCTTCTTCTTCTTCTTCTTCGCAATTCTTCTTTCTTCTTCGCAATTCTTCTTCTCGCAATTCTTCTTTTCGCAATTCTTCTTCTTCGCAATTTCTTCTTCTTCTTCTTCTTCTTCTTCTTCTTCTTCTTCTTCTTCTTCTTCTTCTTTTCTTCTTCTTCTTCTTCTTCTTCTTCTTCTTCGCAATTCTTCTTCGCAATTCTTCTTCTTCGCAATTCTTCTTCTTCTTCTTCTTCTTCTTCTTCTTCTTCTTCTTCTTCTTTCTTCTTCTTCTTCTTCTTCTTTCTTCTTCTTCTTCTTTTAATTCTTCTTCTTCTTCTTCACAATTCTTCTTCTTCTTTGCAATTCTTCTTAATTTTTCTTCTTCGCAGTTCATCTTCTTCTTCTTCGCAGTTCTTCTTCTTCTTCTTCGCAGTTCTTCTTCTTTGCAGTCTTTCTTCTTCTTCTTCTTCTTCTTCTTCTTCTTCTTCTTCTTCTTCTTCTTCTTCTTCTTCTTCTTCTTGTCTGTCATTGGGCCCAAAATCGTTAGGGCCGTTAATGAAAAAAACGCCTGACAAAGAAGAGAGAGAGGGGAGAGGAGAGAGAAAGAGGGGAGGGGGAGAGAGAGAGAGGAGAGGAGAGAGAAGGAGAGAGAGAGAGAAGAGAGAGAGAGGGGAGGAGAGAGGGAGAGAGAGAAAAGCAAGGCAAGGCAAGGCAAAGGCAAGGCAAGGCAAATTCTTTTATTCGAGGATAATAGATAAGCACTCAAGTGCTTTTTTACATCCAGTCCCGCCCCTTTTTAGGGATAACATCAAGATAAAAGGATACTAAACAATACAACTATACGCAGTACCAAACAACATACAAGAATACGTACACTACATATAATAAGGTAAGAGAAATGCGACAGTACACTACATATAATAAGGTAAGAAATGCACTCATTCAGAAGACGAAAATCAGAAGTCACAATAAAATAACTTGATTATTAAAGAAGAAGAAAAGAAAGAAAAAAAAACAAAAAAACAAAACAAACAAAAAAAAAAGAACAAAACAAAACAAAAAACAAAAACAACAACAAAAAAAGCAAAAAAAACCCCGCTAATAGATAAAGAGCAAACAAGAGAACATTATGAATAAAAAAACTGAAAACATCAATCTACCACTAGTGGTAGAGAGAGAGAGATTTGATTTATTCTTTTATATCGAGGATAATGGATAAGCGCTCCTGTGCTTTTTTACATTCATCCCCCTGTGGTATGCAGTTTTGTAAATGTCATCTGTTCCCACCGGCACACGATGGCCTACTCTTACGAAAAGCGGAACAGGATTTAAAAGTGTGCGCAAGATGTTCTGCGTGCGTTCACACACGGGGCCCCCGATTTTAAAATCTCATCCGAAGGACTTGTGGGGAGAGTGGAGTCAGCACTGATGTTAACTCCAGGAGAAAAATCTCCTCGACCAGATTCGAACCCGGGTCTTCAAATTGCCAGCGCAATGTTCTGACCACTAGGCTATCCGTTCCCCCCCCCCCCCCCTACGTACCGGATTTTCATCATTTTTTGTTTGTATAGTTCATACTTCAGTGAAGAGAGAAAAGAGAGGGAGGAGAGAGGGAGAGGAAGAGAGGAGAGAGGAGAGAGAGAGAGTAAAAATTTTTAAAATTTTGTTTTTTTTGGGGGGGGGTTTGGGGGTGGGAGGAGGGGAGATGTTTTTTTTTGTTATTTTGTTTTGGGGTTTTGTTTTGGGTTTTTTTTGTTTGTTTTTGCTGTTTTTGTTTGTTTGCAGTCCCCGGCTGCTCAAAACCCGAAAAACC
>CM060350.1:23979959-23982973 GCA_030674155.1 Stramonita haemastoma | reverse complement strand
TACACACCCCCCAAAAACACCAAACACAACAACACCCACACACAAAACACCCAAAAACCACACACTTCCCTCTCCTCCTCTCTCCCTCTCCTCTCCCACACACACACACACACACACACAACCACCACCAACACACACACACACACACACAACCACCACAACAAATACAACCCCACACACACACACACACACACACACACACACACACACACATACTCCCCTCTCTCTCTCTCTCTCTCCTCTTCTCTCTCCCCTTTTCTCTCCTCCCCTTTTTCTCTCCCCTCTTTCCCCTTTTTTTTTTCACACACAACCCCCACACCACACCCAAAACACAACACCCACAAAAACCACACAAACACACACCACCCCCAACCCCAAACAACATCACACCAAAACACACACCCAAAAAAACAACCCAAACACACCCCCAACACAAAAAACCCCCACAAAAACCCCTTCCCCTCTCCCCTCTCCTCCTCTTCTCCCCTTTTTCCCTCTCTCTTCACTCTCCCCTCCTTTTAAAAACCACAAAACAAAAACACACCCCCACACCACAACAAAAACACCAAAAAACCCAACAAAAACCACCCCCCACACACACACACACACCCCCCAAAACAACACAAACCACCACACACACAACACACAACAAAAACACACCACCTACACCACAACACAAACACACACCCCCCCAAAACACACACCACACAAAACCAACCCCAACACACACAAACACACCCACCCCCACAAAAACCCCAAAAAAACCCACACACCACACTCCCCCCAACCACACAAAACCACCACACACCACACACACCACACACACACACACACACACACACACAAAACCACACACACACACACACACACCACACACAAAACACACTGCGGGAAGAAAAAGAAGAAAAAAAAAGGAGCATTCCTGTACATGGCTTGTGCGAGAGTAAATGCACAAGTGATTGATCCGTTAGTCAATCAATCAAATCAATCAATCGATCAAGCAATCAATCAACACGCTTTACCTCTCTCTCCCCCCGCACTGGCTAAGTTGTTCCCGGATGGTCTGGGCAACTGAAGCGTGACAGGCTGCGTCGGGTGTGTGGTTTTGTGTGTGTGTGTGTGTTTGTGTGGTGTGTGGTTGTTTGTTTTGTGTGTGTGTGTGTATGTGTGGTGTGTGTGTGGTGCGTGCGTGGTGCGTGCGTGCGTGCGTGCGTGCGTCGTGCTGCGTGCGTGTGTGTTCTGTCTGTCTGCTGTCGTCTGTCTTTTTCTCTCCTCTCTCTCTCTCCCTCTCTCCCCCTCTCTCTCTTCTCTCTCTCCCTCTCTCATCTCTCTCTCTCTCTCTCCCCTCTCCTTCTCTCTCTCTCGTCCGTCTTTTTCTTAGCTTTTTCCCGATAGGGCAAGGACCGATGAAAAAAAAAAAAGGGTTTGTAATACTCTGAAACCCTTAAAAATAAAAAATTATTCATTCATTATTCATTCATTCATTCATTCAGTCAGTTCAGCCCAGTCAGTCGTCAGTCAGTCAGTATCTGTCTCTCTGTCTCCTTCTCTGTCTCTCTGTCTCTCTGTCCCCTCTCTTCCTCTCCTTCTCCACTCTCTCTCTCTCTCTCCTCTCCTCTCTCTCTCCTCCTCTCTCTCCTCTTTTAAATCCTGTTCCGCTTTTCGTAAGAGTAGGCCATCGTGCCCGGAAGGGGACAGATAACAAGATTTACACAAACGCATACACACGGAGCTGGGGTGTAAAAAAAAATTTTTTTTTAAAAAAGGCATACGAGTGTTTGTTCCAATTTATCCTGATATAAAGAAATAAATAAAATTAATAAAAAAATAATAAAAAAAAAATAATTCATTTTCTCTCCTCCTCCCCCCCCCCCCCCCCCCCCCCCACCCCCCCCCCCCCCCCCCCCATCCCCCCCCCCCCTCCAGCCAAAACCAACGCTGGGCATTCCGCAGGATTATGACGTCACGTCACGCTTGGCGCGCGCACCCCCAGTATGTGCTCTACTTGCAGTATAAAGCGGTTTTCTTACTGTACGAAGTTCAAGTTGGGGTGTTTTCGCTTTACTGCGCTGTGTGTGGCGAAGCGAAGAAAAACCTGTCCACTGCTGTGTTCCAGTTAGGAAGTACCGAGGAGAGGGGGGGCTGGGGGGGGGGGGGGGGGGGGGTGCTTTTGGGAAAGGGGTCGCTTGGTAGAGCAAGTGCCATAATGCTAGGCCCTAACGTAACGCCACCAGAAAACAGCTAGATCAGATCTAGCTCAAACTGGAGAATTTAAAACACAAACAGCAACTAAGTTTTTGTTGTCGTTGTTGCTGTTGTTGTTTTTATCTGTTGCTGTTGGTTTGGGAGGAATTTTTAGATCTTTGAAAGTTTTGTCAATTAAAAAACTACGGCAAGTGTGAGTAAGGTACGATAAGGAGAAATCATAGATCTCTTGAAATTTTGTCAATTAAAAACAAATTATTAAGGAGAACTATAGATCTCTTGGAATCTTTGTTCAACACAAACAACGGAATTATCAATGTGCTTGAGAAAATTTAAAGATCTCTTGGAATTTTTTTTAAAACAAGCAACAACAACTAACAAAAAATGTCTTATAATGAATCATAATTATAATCTTTGGAATTTTTGTTAAAACAACAACACCAACAACAGTATGAATGTGCTTAAGAATGAATCAAATTTATACTCTTGGAATTTTTGTTAAAACAAGCAACAACAACAACAACAGTATGAATGTGCTTTTAAAAATGAATCATAATTATATCTCTTGGAATTTTTTTTAAACAAGCAACAACAACAACAGTATGAATGTGCTTAAGAATGAATTCATAATTTTTAAACTCTTGTAATTTTTGTTAAAACAAGCAACAACAACAACAGTTTGAATGTGCTTAAGAATGATCATAATTAATCTCTTGGAATTTTTGTTTTAAAAAACCACAAAAACAACAAGTATGAATGTGCTTAAGAATGAATCATAATTAATTCTTGGGAATTTTTTTTTAAAAAAA
>CM060350.1:23967459-23969959 GCA_030674155.1 Stramonita haemastoma | reverse complement strand
CAGACAGACAGACAGACAGACAGACAGACAGACAGACAGACAGACACAGACAGATAGAAAAACAGAGAGAGACAGACAGGCAGACAGAGAGACAGAGAGAGAAAGAGACAGAGACAGACAGACAGACACACAGACACACAGACACACAGACACACAGACAGAGTGTAACAGAGGTTGTGGGCATATATATTGATCTTGGGCACGCACACACGTGGTTTCAGCGCTTGAAGCCTATCGCATTTCACTAGTGATTCGTCAGATCAGCATCATACGTGTAGTGACTGATCTGAAAAGGACTGAGTTGGTCAATACTGTCTGTCGTGTGTGTGTGTGTGTGTGTGTGTGTGTGTGTGTGTGTGTGTGTGTGTGTTGTGTGTGTGTGTGTGTGTGTGTGTGTGTGTGTGTGTGTGTGTGTGTGTGTGTGTGTGTGTGTGTGTGTGTGTGTGTGTGTGTGTGTGTGTGTGTGTGTGTGTGTGTAGTGTGTTGAAAGTGTGTGTGTGTGTTGTGTGTGTGTGTGTGTGTGTGTGTGTGTGTGTGTGTGTGTGTGTGTGTGTGTTGAGTGTGTGTGTGTGTGTGTGTGTGTGTGTGTGTGTGTGTGTGTGTGTGTGTGTTGAGTGTGTAGTGTGTGTGTGTGTGTGTGTGTGTGTGTGTGTGTGTGTGTGTGTGTGTGTGTGTGTGTGTGTTGAGTGTGTGTGTGTCTGTCCGTCTGTATGTGTCTGTCTTTCTGTCTCTGTCTGTCTGTCTGTCTGTCTGTCTGTCTGTCTGTCTGTCTGTCTGTCTCTGTCTCTCTCTCTCTCTCTCTCTCTCTCTCTCTCTCTCTCTCTCTCTCTCTCTCTCTCTCTCTCTCTCTCTCTCTCTCTCTCTCTCTCTCTCTGGCATTATACCCGAAATTTTTTAGTATTCTGAAGAAAAAATAGTTCCTTTTCTTTATTCCATCTTTTCAATGCTGTATTTGCATCAGACCAGTACCCTGAGGCATGGACCCAATCCATCATTCATCCTTTGTATTAAAAAAAGGCAGTATACATAAACCAGACAGCTATAGGGTATTTCACTTTTGAATATATGCAGCAAGTTATACAGCTATACTATCAACAGGAGACTGTCTAAATGGGTAGAAAATAAAAATTTATTAGGGGAAATTCAGGCTGGATTTAGAACAGACCATTCTACAACAGATCATTTTTTACGCTGTTCTCTATGATTCAGAAACATTTATTACAGAGGAAAAGGTTATATGTAGCTTTTATTGACTTTCGTAATCCTTTCGATTTTATTTCACATAGTAAACTCTGGCCCATACTACACAAATCTGGAATAAGAGGTAAGATACTACTGACCATTATGAGTATGTAAAAACCGTGAAAGCCCGGGTTAGATGTGGAAGTAGGGTTTCTGACGCTTTGTTCTGTCAGAAGGGTTTAAAGCAGGGTGACATTACAAGTCCTCTACTTTTTTCTGTAGTCATAAATGAGCTTGCTAGTTGTATTATGGAAAACAGGCGCCATGGCATACAACTGAATCCAGGCATGACTGAATTGTTTATTATGCTTTTTGCAGACGATATTGTACTTCTGTCAGACACTGTCATTGGCTTACAAACTCAGCTTAATACTCTTGCTACTAAGGCACTTGAATTAGATTTACAGGTCAATCTGGAAAAATCTAACATAGTTATTTTTAGAAATGGTGTTTATATTTCTCGGCATGAAACATGGACATACAATGGTTGTAAAATTGAAATTGTGAATTGTTATAAATATTTGGGTCTGGTTTTCACACCAGGCTATCCTTTTCAAGAGCTGTTGGTGAGATGTCAGTTAAAGCAAGGAAAGGGGTTATTGACATTTTTAAAACCCTCAGGAAATTAGGTGATTTTTCAGTTGATATTTGTCTTAGATTATTTGATTCACAAATAAGACCTTTCTTTTGTATGGATCTGAAATCTGGGGCATGACTTTACTTTTCTACATCAGAGAAAATACACACGTTTGCCTTTTAAAAAAAAATTAAACATCAGCCCCAGAACTCCAAACCATATGGTTTATGATGAAACCGGGCGATACCCCCTCTATCTATTTTCTTTTCTGTCATGCAAAAAATATTGGCTACGTCTTACAAGAATGAATCAGTCCAGACTCCTTCGTCAGGTCCTATATTATGCTTCTAACATTATGTGATCAAGGGAGGATGCGTTGGGCATCACACGTGCGGACACGTTGTATACATTTGGATTTGGGTTTGTTTGGGAAAACCAAGGTGGGCAAAATGTAAGGGGATTCTTATCTACATTCAAGCAGAGATTGATGGATTGTCACAGTCAAAATTGGCACGCGCATATTCAAGAAAGCAGTAGGTTTGCAGTTTATCGGAATTTTAAATCCTCTATATCACTGGAATCGTATTTCACCATGTGCTCATCCGATTATGAATCAGTGCAACTGAATACGCACACATAAAATGCGATATGCTACTTTCAATCCGGTGATCTTAAAATAAT
>CM060350.1:23942459-23962459 GCA_030674155.1 Stramonita haemastoma | reverse complement strand
TGCAACTGAAAATTCTTCTCTCTTAGTTGACTCCTTGTTGTCTGCGTCTTCCATGTTTTATTTATTTGATTTTATATTCTTTATGTCTGGTCTGTACCATGCACTACCCCCCTTCCTCCTCTCTCACGTCTCTGGTGTCATGAGCTCGTCTGTCATCTGGTTCCAGTGCGCGTCTGTCATTTTTTCTCTCTTCTGTTAATGCTTCTTCTCTTCATCTCTGTCTTCTGTCTCTGTCTGTCTGTCTGTCTGTCTGTCTGTCTTCTTCTTCTTCTCTCTCTCTCTCTCTCTCTCTCTCTCTCTCTCTCTCTCTCTCTCTCTCTCTCTCTCTCTCTCTCGTCCCCTAACTTAAATTATATGCTACGCTATGGTTGGGCGTTACATCATAATGTTCATTTTTAGAAATATGCTGATTTGCTGTTAGGATTTTGCTTTGTTTGGGTTCTTTTTCATAATATTGATTTAAAGTGAGAAATATTTGTTAAAATGTTTTGATATGCTTGTTTTTTGTTGGTTTTTTTGGGGGTTTTTTGGATTGCTCTCTTCGCAGCTGTCCCCTCAATTCTAATTTGTTGGGAGTTTTTTTGTTTGTTTGTTTGTTTTTTGTATTTTGTACCACTTTATGTCACGGCAGATTTCTTTGCGTGAAATTCGGGTTGCTCTCCCCGGGAAGAGCGCGTCGCCACAAGTGCAGCGCCTACCCATTTTTTTTTCTTTTTCCTGCATGCAAGTGTATTTGTTTCCCTATCAGAGTGGCTTTTTTCTACAGAATTTTACCAGGGTCAACACCCTTGTTGCCGTGGGTTCTTTTACGTGCGCTAAATAGTGATGTCTAACACACGGGACCTCGGTTTATCGTCTCATCTGAATGACTAGCGCCCAGACCACCACTCACGGTCTAATGGATGGGGGAAAAGTTTTAGACCAAACGGGGAACAAAAGACAGGAAGAAATAAAAAAGAAAAAGACTAATATAGAACTTTCAATATAAAACAATAAGCTTGCGCTGTATTAGAAGAGGTGTGTGTGTGTGTGTGTGTGTGTGTGTGTGTGTGTGTGTGTGTGTGTGTGTGTGTGTGTGTGTGTGTGTGTGTGTGTGTGTGTGTGTGTGTGTGTGTGTGTGTGTTCGAACGTGTACGCGTGTGGGTGTATGGACCTACTGTATGTATACGGGTACATGTGTCCTTGCGCTTGTATGAGTTTGTGTGTATGCGGCGCGGTGTGTTTAAATGCGTACATTATGTGCATGTGTCAGTGAGTGAGTGAGTGAGTGAGTGTGTTTGTTGTGTGTGTTTGGTGGTGTGTGTGTGTGTGGTAGTGTGTGTGTGTGCGTGTCCCACGCGCGCGCGCGCGCACACACACCTATGTATCTGTGAGTGAATGTCAATATTATGATAAAGACTGAGAAAGGTCCAAGCATTTGCAATAGGGGCTGTGTGTGTGTGTGTGTGTGTGTGTGTTGTGTGTGTGTGTGTGTGTGTGTGTGTGTGTGTGTGTGTGTGTGTGTGTGTGTGTGTGTGTGTGTGTGCGGCGCGCGCGCCATGCCATGAGCAGTTTCACAGTCAAACGGAGCAAAGTCACTCCACTTTTACTGTTTGTTGTGACTACTGGCTTGTTAAACTGCTCTCTCTCTCTCTCTCTCTCTCTCTCTCTCTCTCTCTCTCTCTCTCTCTCTCCTCTCTCTCTCTCTCTCCTCTCTCTCTCTCCTCTCTCCCTTCAACCACAAACATGCCAAAAGCCGTTGCGTCTTCTATCTTTGCTGTTTTCCAAAACTGTACAGCACTGTACACAATCAATCCATCCTAAATAAAGAATATTAAAAAAATAAAAAAAATCTCTTTTTTATATATATAATAAAATATATTTTATATACGTAGATTATATAAATAATTAAATATAAAAATATATATATATATATCCTGTGTTAAAGACTAAGCAGAAATGTTGTTTTTTTTTTAGGGGGGGGGGGGGGGGGTTCAAAATTTCAGCAAAAACACAGTTATCTCCTCATTTCTTTGTTGTTTGCTGGTTGGTTGTAAATAGATCGATCAGTTGATTGGTTGGAATTGATCAATCAACTGATTGGTTGGTTCAATAAATCTATCAATTGATCGGTTGTCGGTAAACTGGTTACTTTATTGACTAAGATTCATTCATTGGGTTTGTTGTCGAGTTTTTGGTTTGTTTGGATTTGGTGGGGGTTTTATGAACAGGGGGGGGGGGGGGGGGGGGGGGGGGGGGGAGATTTCTGGGTAGGGGGGGTGGATTTTTTTTTTTAATACATGTTGGAGAGAGACAGAAGAGAGAGAGAGATTTATCCTTTATTCTTTTTTTTATTAATCTTTTATATTGAGGATAATGGAATAAGCACTCTTGTGCTTTTTTACATCCAGTCCCCGTGTGTATGCAGTTTTGTAAATGTCATCTGTTCCCACCGGCACACGATGGCATAACTCTTACGAAAAGCGGAATAGGATTTAACGTGTGCGCAAGATGTTCTGCGTGCGTTCGCACACGGGGCCTCGGTTTATAGTCTCATCCGAAGTCAACTCCAGGAGAAAAGAGAGAGAGAGAGAGAGAGAGAGAGAGGAGAGAGAGAGAGAGAGAGGAGGAGAGAGAGAGAGAGAGAGAGAAAACACACACACACACACACACACACAGGCAGACAGACAGACAGACAGAGAGATATGAAGACCAGTACAGAGCGCTCATCCAGTCACTTCACCCCACTGAAACACCAACACAACTTTTGTTTCCTTTTTTAATCTGCATATATGCCCCAAAACTTTCACACGTGTGCAATCCGTCTTCCAATTCAACTGTCACAAAACAGCAACAACAAACAATTAATTCTCAATAACACACTAACCCAACTGCACACTAACACAACTGCCTTCTAAGACTGCACACATCCATAATTAACAAACATATTCCCTAAATAATAACACACAAAACCAACTGCCCTTTAAGACTGCACTCAATAACACACAATATTCCCTAAATAATAACACACTAACCCACTGCCTTTTTAAGACTGACATCAATATTAACAAACAATATTCCCAAATAACACACTATCAAACAATATTCCCAAATAACACACATCAAACATATTCCCAAACAAACACTATCAACAATATCCCAAAAACACACTAACAAAAAATATTCCTAAATAACACACTAAACCAATCACCTTTAACGCTGTCTCTACGTTAAGGGAGAGAACCCTCTCTCTTTCCCCATACATATGCACTTGCATATTTGTACACTACCGTCACCCAGGAAGTGTGTGATACAGAGGGAAAAGTCAGTAGATGGTGGGTTACCTTACAGCAGGGTTAATTACCCGTAGGGAAAAGGTTAAGACTACACATCAATAATGAAAAATTATCCTCGATATAAAATAAATAAATAAATAAAATAAATAAAAACAATATTCTTAAATAAATAATAATACACTAACAGTACTGTGAGAGTGGACAAGAGACATTTTGTAGAACAAAAGCGCTGACTGACTGACTGACTGACTGACTGGGGGATGAGATAGCCTAGTGGTCAGGACATTGCGCTGGCAATTTGACCACCCAGGGTTTGATTCCCGTTAAAGGGGATTTTTCCCTGGAGTTAACATCAGTGCTGACTCCACTATCCCCAAAAGTCCTTCGGTGAGACTGTAAACTGAGGCCCCGTGTGCGTGAACGCACACATAACATCTTGCACACATGTTAAATCCTGTTCTGCTTTTTGTAAAAGTAGGCAATTGTGTGCTGGTACGTGGGAGCAGATGACAAGATTTACAAAGCTGCACGCACACGGGGACTGGGTGTAAAAAAAAACACATAAGTGCTTATTCCATTATCCGTGATATAAAAGAATAAAAAAATTTTTTAATGAATTATATACTGACTGACTGACTGTGACAGATGTCTCATTGCGTAGCAGTAAACCAACTCTGCTGTATTTCTCCACTCAAAAAAGTCTTCTTTCATCAATATGTGTGTGTGTGTGTGTGTGTGGTGTGTGTGTGCGTGCGTGCTGTGTGCGTGTGTGTGTGTGTATGCGTGCACATTCGAATTTGTCAAAACTGTAAATTGTTGCTGATTGTGTGTTGTGTAGGTTGAATGCAAGCGCTTTGATTTGTTTTTGCAAGATATAGCGCTATACAAATTCCATGTATTATTATTATTATTATTAATATCCCTGTCTGTCAAAAATGAACCTACTAAATCATCCTACCAAATCCAATCCAATCCAATCTTCTTGCTGTATAGCCCCCCCCCTGACCACAAGAAGTCATATCAGGGCTGCTTTTCATACAAAAATGATGTCAGGGACGACTCACTTGTTGCCGTGGGTTCTTTAACCTGTGCTGAACGTATGTTGCACACAACGCTTCAGTTTATTACTTCATCCAATGAAAATACAATTAAAGTAGCCTACTACATGAAAGGGGAAAAAAAACAACTGAAAAACCCTAACAACAACAACAACACATGCACACATACATACACACACAAAACATTCAAACAAACTCCAAACTGTTTTTGGTGTCACTTCCTGATTTAAACTGGTTGAACAACGACAACACACACACACACAGACACACACACACACACACAGACACACACATCAAAAACAAAATGACCCACTTCAGAAAAAGCCGATACCCAGCAAAAATGACATATCTGCAGGACAATATATATATGTTATGGATATATATGGCCACAAACATATCCATTACATACTCTAAACGTTACAGTGGTTTGATGCTATGGATATACGAACACAAATGTACCCAACACATAATCATATGCGCTACAGAGGTCTGATGTTACAGATATATATGGACACAAACATACCCAACACATAATCTGAACGCTACAGAGGTCTGATGTTTACAGATATATATATGGACACAAACATACCCAACACATAATCTGAACGCTAAGTGGTCTGCGTGAAGACAGCAAATCCTGGGGTGGTATGGTGACTCTACAACCATGGTGTTCATACTGGGAAATGCCCAACAACGACGATATCATCATCATCATCATCATCATCATCATCATTCATCATCATCATCAATCAACAACAACAAACTGACCAACTCAACAAACCATGTACAACTCACCACACAAACTATACCTACAGTCAGACGGAATCAAAGGTCCCTTTCAATGAGACGCCAGTCTTCAAGATTACTTGTCAATATCATTGTTTAATTCAACATGCAGTGAAACGAGAAAAAAAAAAAAAAAAAATAAAGAAAGAAAGAAAACTTTAATACAAAGAAACAACAATCTTTGGCAGTGAGTTTGTGACAATGTTCAGCCACTGCTTGGTATGACAAACATATCAAAGCAACAGCATTGTCTGTTAAAAAAAAACCAAAAAAAACCTACCCTCAAATTCCCTTACGCTTCTAGATTAACCCTTAGTCCCAAACCAGGATTTGCCAGGATCGAATAATCGCCCCCTCTGAATCTTGAACCGGGATTTGCCGGGATTTACACACAGTAGTTTTCCATCATGCAATGACCATCACTAATTACTATCATATGCCGAAGCTCTATCAGGCTAGAGGGACAGACCCTGCTGAGAGTCTGGAAGTAATTATAGCTGCTGGTATGTACTTAGAAGGAGGAAAAGGCGAGCCAGCATGTGTGCCTGACCTGATTTCGTGATGGAAATGCAAATTAGGGGCAGTTTGTGTTCAGAGAATCCGAATGCAAGAGGGTTAAACGCTGATGAATTTGGAATAAAAAAAAAAGTATGAAGACAGGAATTCTAACAAACAACAAAAGCGAGAGTACAACTTTTAAACTAGTCACAGTTGTCCAAATCCTGAGACCACACATTTCTTGGTCCTCTAACTAATATGTCCCACCCCACCCACCCCCCTTCCGCTCATACTTTCAGTCTGGAATATTCTGAAAACACCATCACCCACACATTAGTAATATCTTAATTAGGCGGTCAACTATGGATAAATATTAGAACTAGTTTCCCCTGTGCATCACTGATTTCATGATTAGGTGATTTCACTATGAATTAATATCTCTTCAATTTAACAATAACAAAAGATTTTATATATATATTATATATATATATATATATATATATATATATATATATAATATATATATATATATATATAATAAATAAATAAATAAAATGAATATACAAATATCTCTTAATTTGCAAAAACCAGACAAAAAAGACTGGGGAAAAAAATCTCTTTTCTTTCAACAATAACAACAACAACAACAAAAAAAGATAGAAAGAAATAAGAAATCAATATACACAATGACACAATATGTCTAAATTTACAGTAACACAACAAAATAAATCTCCAGTAATAAAAAAGATGTGAAGTAAGTGACACAGCACTTAACTGACTCTTGAAATAAGGAAAACAATACAATTAAGCAATAAGCAATATCATCACAACACTTATAAATGAACCCTCTACAGAACAAGTTTTACTGCTCACTTCAGTGATCTTCTAAATGCATTCCTCTAAGATACAAACACAACAAAGCCAATCATGAACTGGTTTTAATATCATCAGAACTGAATTCCTGAACAGTGTATAGATATTTTGTTAGACACAGTCCTTTCATCTTTACCTCATTCCCACCATTTTCAAATGCCCACAGAAACATCCAGTGCTTGAAACAATTAAACATTAACACAACAGAATAATTCTGAAACAAACATAACACTATAGAATAATTCTGAAACAATAAAACATAACACTATAGAATAATTCTGAAAGAATTAAACAGAACACCAAAGAATAATTCTGAAACAAACATAACACTATAAAATAATTCTGAAACAACAAAACAGAACACAATAAGATCAAAACAATAAAATGTACCCAAAAAGAAAACGACTGAAAAGATAAAAAACTTAACAAAATAAAACCGATTAAAAAACAAAATCAAAGATGAAAAGAACAAGATCAAATCAAAACCCCCCCACACAAAACAAAATCCCAGTGGACTGATACCACCACAGAATGAACAAGGAAAAAACCCACTTTCAGAGGCCCAGGCTTTGCCCCACCACCAACATAAAGGGGGAACCAGGTGATCCTATGTTAGACTAGTGTTCCCTTTATTTCCCCACAGAGAGTTAAGACAAAAGAAAAAGGAGGAGGAGGAGGAGAAGAATTCCGAAGAAGAAGAAGAACTGTGAAGAAGAATTGTACAGAAAAAGATTTGTGAAGAAGAATTGCGAAAAAGAAGAACTGTACAGAAGAATTGCAAAGAAGAAGAAGAAGAAGGAAGAAGAAGAAGATCAAGAAGAAGAAGAAAAAGAAGAAGAAGAAGAAAAAGAAGAAGAAGAATTTTGAAGAAGAAGAAGAAGATGAGAAGAAGAAGAATTTTGAAGAAGAAGAAGAAGATGAGAAGAAGAAGAAGAAGAATTCTGAAGAAGAAGAAGAAGAAGAATTCTGAAGAAGAAGAAGAATTCTGAAGATGAAGAAGAAGAAGATGATGATGAAGAATATAAAGAAGAAGAATTTGAAGAAGAAGAAGAAGAAAACTCAAACCAATTCAGAAGAGTTTGATTGCGTCCTGAAGTCTGTGCTCAAGCCCAAAAAATAAATAAATAAATAAAATAAAATAAAGATTCCTTGTACGGAGTACACAGACATTTTTAAATCTAAAGATACAACCACAAAAACAGGAACACACACACACACACACAACACATCAGCAGTCTGTTTTTAGGTTGACTACAACACAATGTCACAATATTTTGTATTTCTCCCATGCCAAAACCCAAACACAGGTGTAAGAGAGATGTAAGCATTAATATTTCAACACTATGAAAGAACTCTCACTCTGGTCCTACACAAAGGCAGACAACTCCAAGCCCCTGAAACTTTGAAACCCATTGTGCGATTTATACTCACAACAAATATTTCCACACTACAGAAGAACAGTCACTCTAGACCTATACAAAGGCAGACAATTCGAGTCCATGAAACTTTGAAACCCATTAACTGAATGAAAACTTAGTTTCTCATTATCTATCATTACAGTGGAACGCTATAGCACTCCCTTCTTTAACCCACGCGCTCACATAATGCAAGCGTTTTGATTTGTTTTTGCAAGATATAGCGCTATATAAATTCCATGTATTATTATTAAGATAGCTTTGTGAGCCAGCCCATGATTGGTTGCAAAGTTTTCTTGGGCGTTTTCGACAAAATCGAAATTCCAGTAAGAGACTGACCTTTCATTTTCTCAGCTAGAGCTTCAGAAACGGAGGAATCTGGTGAACAGCTCTTCAGTGTGGTTCCTCAAAGAGGAAGAAAGAGAAGTATTAGGTGAAGGGGTATCACAGAAATCAAGGGTTGGAGTTGTGTGCCTTTGTTTCAACAAAAGTTACAATTCTTGTTTACCGTCACAAACGGAGAGGAATCTGGAGAAATGACAAGGGAGGGAACTGGGCAAAACATGGCTGCTTTTCTTTATACATGTATACATACATGTGCTCATAAAATTTGCTGGTTTTATCCACAAAAATCAATATTCCATTTCAGTTGATGTTGTAAATATTGACACATATGAATTCATTAGCACTCCTACAAATCATCTTACTTTACACAAAACACGGCTGCTTTTCTTTATACATGTATACATACATCTGCTCATAAATTTTGCTGGTTTTATCTCCAAAAAAATCAAAATTCCATTTCACTTGATGTTGTAAATATCGACACATATGAATTCATTAGCATTCCTACAAATCATCTTACTTTAGATCGTTCCTCGGCTAGAGCTCCAAGGTTCACGAATGGCGAAATTTTGCGTATGCAACTGTTTTCGCCCACAATGGAGGCAGCCTCATTCAGACTTCGCGGATGTCATGTTATTTGAAATAAATGCCAGGCTGCAACCAAAACATAAACAAACACCCCCCCTCCAACCCAAAAAAACACCTGTTTTATTAAACACACACAAAAAACCCTAAAAAAAAAAAAAAAAAATGACACACACCCTAACCAAAACATACACACCACACAACACACACACACACACACACATACACAACTACTGCCCCCGAACGAAACATTCAGGTCAAAAACACAGTTTTCTGTGGGAACAACAAGCCGAGTCCGAGTCACGTCACATCACATCACGTCGCGTCGCGTCACGTCACGTCACAACGTTAAGATAGCTGCAACCGGGAGGAAAGGTGAAGGTGGGAGGCGTCACTGCTTCATGAACATGACGCGGTCTTTGGCAGTGGCGCGACTGAAGGCGGCACAGATGGAGGCAAAGACGGTTTTGGGGGGCAGGGCTGCGTCCACAGCGGTGTGGATCCCTCGGCGGGCATAGTAATCTACCAGGGGCTTCGTCTGCTTGTGGTACGACTCCAGCCGCTTCTTCAGTGCTTCTGCGTTGTCGTCCGACCTCCGGATCAGCGCTTCGCCCGTCACCTGAGAGACAGAGTGGTGGTTTGTGAGTGGAGATTTAAGGTGGGGGGGGGGGTTTGTTGTTTTTTGGGGGGGGGGTTGTTTTGTTCTTTTTCTTCTTCAAAATTCTTCTTTTTTTTTTTTCTCCTTCTTCAGAAGTCGTCTTCTTTTTCTTTTCTCCTTTTTTATTATTTTTTTTTTCTTCTTCTTCTTCTTCTTCATCAAACACTCAGACAGCAAAATATCCTATACATGTATTCCTTAGAATGCTTAAGTCACCGTTTGAAAAAGTAAATATACATGTATTCCTTAGAATGCTTAAGTCACCGTTTGAAAAAGTAAACATACATGTATTCCTTAGAATGCTTAAGTCACCGTTTGAAAAAGTAAACATACATGTATTCCTTAGAATGCTTAAGTCACCGTTTGAAAAAGTAAACATACATGTATTCCTTAGAATGCTTAAGTCACCGTTTGAAAAAGTAAACATACATGTATTCCTTAGAATGCTTAAGTCACCGTTTGAAAAAGTAAACATACATGTATTCCTTAGAATGCTTAAGTCACCGTTTGAAAAAGTAAACATACATGTATTCCTTAGAATGCTTAAGTCACCGTTTGAAAAAGTAAACATACATGTATAGATTAGAATGCTTAAGTCACCGTTTGAAAAAGTAAATATACATGTATTCCTTAGAATGCTTAAGTCACCGTTTGAAAAAGTAAATATACATGTATTCCTTAGAATGCTTAAGTCACCGTTTGAAAAAGTAAATATACATGTATTCCTTAGAATGCTTAAGTCACCGTTTGAAAAAGTAAATATACATGTATTCCTTAGAATGCTTAAGTCACCGTTTGAAAAAGTAAATATACATGTATTCCTTAGAATGCTTAAGTCACCGTTTGAAAAAGTAAATATACATGTATTCCTTAGAATGCTTAAGTCACCGTTTGAAAAAGTAAATATACATGTATTCCTTAGAATGCTTAAGTCACCGTTTGAAAAAGTAAATATACATGTATTCCTTAGAATGCTTAAGTCACCGTTTGAAAAAGTAAATATACATGTATTCCTTAGAATGCTTAAGTCACCGTTTGAAAAAGTAAATATACATGTATTCCTTAGAATGCTTAAGTCACCGTTTGAAAAAGTAAATATACATGTATTCCTTAGAATGCTTAAGTCACCGTTTGAAAAAGTAAATATACATGTATTCCTTAGAATGCTTAAGTCACCGTTTGAAAAAGTAAATATACATGTATTCCTTAGAATGCTTAAGTCACCGTTTGAAAAAGTAAATATACATGTATTCCTTAGAATGCTTAAGTCACCGTTTGAAAAAGTAAATATACATGTATTCCTTAGAATGCTTAAGTCACCGTTTGAAAAAGTAAATATACATGTATTCCTTAGAATGCTTAAGTCACCGTTTGAAAAAGTAAATATACATGTATTCCTTAGAATGCTTAAGTCACCGTTTGAAAAAGTAAATATACATGTATTCCTTAGAATGCTTAAGTCACCGTTTGAAAAAGTAAATATACATGTATTCCTTAGAATGCTTAAGTCACCGTTTGAAAAAGTAAATATACATGTATTCCTTAGAATGCTTAAGTCACCGTTTGAAAAAGTAAATATACATGTATTCCTTAGAATGCTTAAGTCACCGTTTGAAAAAGTAAATATACATGTATAGATTAGAATGCTTAAGTCACCGTTTGAAAAAGTAAACATACATGTATAGATTAGAATGCTTAAGTCACCATTTCACTTCTGAAAGACGTGGCATAGCGTCCATCAACATCTCAGGTTTTCAATTATGATCTTTGCTGCCTCCAAACTAGGACAAGATTCAATATTCAAGATTCAAGATTTAATTCGCCTTTTACCCCTCTTGGGGCATGGAGGACTTCAGAAAGCAAAAACAACTGTAACATATATAATATGCATTAATAGAACACGTTCATACACACAAGATTCAAGATTTAATTCGCCTTTGACCCCTCTTGGGGCATGGAGGATTTCACACAAAATCAACTGTAACATATATAATTTGCATTAATAGAATACGTTCATACACAGAATTTTTCACAGAAATAAAAATATAGTCAACCTTTTCATTAAATATCATGCAACTTTACTGTAAAGTATGGAATGTATACATATGAACAACGGGTCTTTATTTTGTACCACAGAGGCAACATCAGCAGTCACTGCTCATAAGAGTCACTACTGCATGATCCCACCATCACTAGCATTCAGGACTCAACACTATCCCTACGTTGAAGGAGAGAGCCCCTCTTTCCCTGTGCACATTGTGTAGGCTTCTGTAACCCAGTGTGGGTGCTACGTAGGGAAGGGTTAGCAGATGGTTGGCTGCCCAATAGCGGGCAACCTGTCGGGAAAAATTACACTTTCCCTATCTTCCAGGAGACAGCAACTCACGGCTAGATGAAGTTACACTTTTCCCTATCTTCCAGGAGACAGCAACTCACGGCTAGATGAAGTTACACTTTTCCCTATCTTCCAGGAGACAGCAACTCACGGCTAGATGAAGTTACACTTTTCCCTATCTTCCAGGAGACAGCAACTCACGGCTAGATGAAGTTACACTTTTCCCTATCTTCCAGGAGACAGCAACTCACGGCTAGATGAAGTTACACTTTTCCCTATCTTCCAGGAGACAGCAACTCACGGCTAGATGAAGTTACACTTTTCCCTATCTTCCAGGAGACAGCAACTCACGGCTAGATGAAGTTACACTTTTCCCTATCTTCCAGGAGACAGCAACTCACGGCTAGATGAAGTTACACTTTTCCCTATCTTCCAGGAGACAGCAACTCACGGCTAGATGAAGTTACACTTTTCCCTATCTTCCAGGAGACAGCAACTCACGGCTAGATGAAGTTACACTTTTCCCTATCTTCCAGGAGACAGCAACTCACGGCTAGATGAAGTTACACTTTTCCCTATCTTCCAGGAGACAGCAACTCACGGCTAGATGAAGTTACACTTTTCCCTATCTTCCAGGAGACAGCAACTCACGGCTAGATGAAGTTACACTTTTCCCTATCTTCCAGGAGACAGCAACTCACGGCTAGATGAAGTTACACTTTTCCCTATCTTCCAGGAGACAGCAACTCACGGCTAGATGAAGTTACACTTTTCCCTATCTTCCAGAGAGACAGCAAACTCACGGCTAGATGAAGTTACACTTTTCCCTATCTTCCAGGAGACAGCAACTCACGGCTAGATGAAGTTACACTTTTCCCTATCTTCCAGGAGACAGCAACTCACGGCTAGATGAAGTTACACTTTTCCCTATCTTCCAGGAGACAGCAACTCACGGCTAGATGAAGTTACACTTTTCCCTATCTTCCAGGAGACAGCAACTCACGGCTAGATGAAGTTACACTTTTCCCTATCTTCCAGGAGACAGCAACTCACGGCTAGATGAAGTTACACTTTTCCCTATCTTCCAGGAGACAGCAACTCACGGCTAGATGAAGTTACACTTTCCCTATCTTCCAGGAGACAGCAACACTTTAGCACAGCAAGACAGCTGAAGGTCTTTGGAGGGGAAAAAAAAACAAACACCTTCTTGTACGTTTTGGCCTTTAACTCTTAATGTCATATAGTGAACTGACACAATCAACTTCCTGTTCATGGAAGGATTTGGCCAAAACGAGCTGAAATGGTGGGTATGTGGGTACCCCCACCCCACCCTACCCCTACCCACTCACATCGCAGACCTGTGCACCCCCTTACTACTGATTTCAGTATTTTCATGGCAATTTTCAGTATTTTTCACCGAGTTTCAGTATTTTTGCGCGTTGTTCGTGATACACTTTTTCAACATGAAGCATAAACGTCTTTTTTTTAATTGGGTTTTTGTATCTGTATTTGTTTGCTCATCCCCCTTCCAATTTCTTTCCATTGTACAAAAGCTCATAAGCTTTTTCTTTTATCAACTAGCAAATCTGGACAGGTCTGATGACTTCATAAGTGATGTAATATACAGAGTGTAGAATTGGGAGAGAAAAAAAAGAGGAAATTGAGCCGGGGTCCAGGGGCCGCTTAGGCCCCGGTGGGGTGTAGGGGCAAAGCCCCGCTTCGCCCCCCTGCCGAAAACGATTTTTCGCATTTTAACCCTCTTGTTGTTGAATTCTACAGAGCTAAACTGCCTGTAGATTTTGAATTCTTTGAAAATTTTCTACCCCAAACTGACATAGTCTACTCCTGAGACAATTGTCTGTGTGCATGACAAGCTATCAAGCTGAAATTTTGTCACAGGCTAGATACATCTTTGTACTTGCATTTTAAGGCAAGTTTACATGTCTGGTCACAAAATGTCGTGTCGTTGTCATCTTATTTGTCACCAATCACAGGTAAAAGTATGTTGTATACAATAAACCAGCCAAATATATATGGAATAGACACAAATTCATACATGTAAGTGTTGAATAAAGAACTGATGCCTAGCTAACGTGTTTGTTAATGTTTGTGTGCAATTGTACTTCAAGGATGTGTCACACAATGTCCTCATAACACCTGTTGTTTTATGTCTTGATGAGGCATACTTTTTGTTTAACTGGTTTTTTGTCTTTTGAAAACAAGGAATATTCAATCAATATCTTACCTATATACTGCATTTCAGATGTCTATGTCTTACCACATGTTTGTTAAGTGCACAGAAGTGTAATATTGTACATAAGTGTCATATTGTCACCAGTGTCACCACACAGGTGTGACAAACATGAAACAACACAGAACTTCTGTAATTCTACAAAATTTTAATCGTGATAGCCTTTAAAGTAGTCATAGTGATGGCACAGGGACACATCACATAACAGAAAGCACAAAATGTGGATGTGTCGGGGGTGTACCTATCGCTGTCACCTGTGGCACCTTGGCAGACTGGAGATCTGTTTTCTTTTCCTTCTCGCTATTTTCGTCATCAGCAAATCTGTCCGTTGAGTTTCAAATAAAAAGTGTGGTATTAACTAGAAAATAGACAAAAGGCTCACATTTTCTGGCGTTTATGCTGCGGACCTCCCCCCTCCCCCCCCCCCAGGTCAAATTTCTCCACAGCGTGTGGGTAGCACAGGTCGCCACGCTTGCAGGAATGTGCCGTGTAGTCGGGTTCATTCTTC
Organism: Stramonita haemastoma; assembly: GCA_030674155.1. Lineage (NCBI taxonomy): Eukaryota > Metazoa > Mollusca > Gastropoda > Neogastropoda > Muricidae > Stramonita > Stramonita haemastoma. The sequence goes on along the minus strand of CM060350.1, from coordinate 23,947,872 downwards.
TCTCTAAATGCGTTATTTCCGTTCTCGTCTCCCCCGTTAGCTTTTTATTTCTGACTCACTTAATATTCATCATTGAATTTTTTCTTCTTCCAATGCAAACACGTTCATTTTATTGTCTAGTTAGTTAGATGAATCATCTGCTACCAACGAAGACGCCATTTTTTTTCGCCACGCGCTATGAGTGAAAGGCGTTTCTATCGCCAGCCTTGCTTTCTTCCTTCCCTCCCAAGTACACACTGTTAGTGGTCTAAATTTATCACTGGCACCATCTGAAACCTTCCCTGCATCGCCCCACCAAATTTCAGACACATTGTGTGAGAACCATGAGGTATGTGTGTGATGGAAAAGTACTGCCCACGTGGTCAGGACCAACGGCCGGCTACGGCCGCAACGGAATCTAGCAGCAGGTGCTGTTACGGCCGGCTGCGGCCGCAATGGGGCTAAGACGGTTAAAGGCAGTTTGGAGGCCTCTCCAGGCACCATTTTGTGCAATGTGGAGGCATATGTGTGTGTGTGTGTGTGTGTGTGTGTGTGTGTGTGTGTGTGTGTGTGTGTGTGTGTGTGTGTGTGTGTGTGTGTGTGTGTGTAGTGTGTGTGAGAGAGAGAGAGAGAGAGAGAGAGAGAGAGAGAGAGAGAGAGAGAGAGAGAGAGAGAGAGAGAGAGAGAGAGAGAGAGGAGAGAGAGAGGACTCAGACCTTCCATAAAGAACCACCAGAGTATGTCAAACTTGTTATAAAAAGATCTGTTCTGGGTAGCGGTAATATAAGTTTGTGTGTACCACTGTGATGGTTAATGGAAAAGTGGAGAGAGAGAGAGAGAGAGAGAGAGAGAGAGAGAGAGAGAGAGAGAGAGAGAGAAGAAGAGAGAGAGAGATCAATACACTCTCTGGTGAAGATTTAAGAAGATCCTATGCCTTTCTCATTTTATTTTTAATCTGATTTCAGAGTGGACTCACCATGACAGTTTGCATGGCCAGAAAACAAGTGCTATGTATGTGTGTGCTCTGCTGCTGTCCAGTACAGCACCAGAGCGGAAGCCGTGTTCGGTACGATATAACTTCAGAGGAGTCTTGATGCAACTTCAGAACAAGTCACTTTGCCGTTTTAACGATCAGCTGATTTTTCGAAGATGCAAGAAATTTTACTGTTCCATGATTTTCCAAGAAATCAGCGCTTCTATAAATGAAGAGCCGTGGTTTGCTATGTTCCGACCGCATTCCAGTTTTCGACACCACTTGCGAATGAAAGTTCAACTTTCACTAGCCAGTAGCCTGATGCGAGAGACGTAGCGCAGGTTTCAAACCTTACTCGGCAAAACGAACAGCCAATTTTGCTGCTTATGCATCTATATCCGCAACGTACCTCTTTTAGCCCCATCCTGGCCTGTTAGCGTCATTTTGCATTCACTCCGCGTCTTTCTTTGCTTATAAGTGTATCAGTTTGGTCTGTTTTCTCCGAGAAAGTTTACACTTTCCGCCATTTTGTTTTGAAGATACTGTTGTGCGCATGCATCATTAGGGGAGATAAGTAACTGAACGATAGGGCTTAGCAGACGACGTAACGCGAGATAAACGGCATCGCTGAACGATAGAAGACGACGTTTTCGATTTCCGGATTTTTCGTTGACAAAAATCGGATTTTGATTAATAAAATCTTATTTCCGTATTTTCCAACTTTTTCCGGAACAAATACGGAAAAATACGGAAGGTGCACAGGTCTGACATCGTCAGTCATGTGTTTTTTTGGGGGGTTGAACTCCTGGTGGTAGCTGCGGCCGCTCTTGGTGTGGATCAGTCTTACACACACATACACCCCCCTCCTCCCCCCCACCCTACCCACCCTACCTACCCCTACCCCCTCACTCCCCATACACACTCACATCGTCAGTCATGTGTTCTTTTTTAGGGGGGTTCAACTTGTAGTGGTAGCTGCGGCCGCTCTTGGTGTGAATCAGTCTGCCCTCCACCCACCCCCTTACACCCCCCCCCTCCTCACCCACCCCTCCTCCACACCCCCACCCCACCCCTACCCCCCCCCCCCCCACCACTCACATCATCAGTCATGTGTTTTTTGGGGGGTTGAACTCCTCGTGGTAGCTGCGGCCGCTCTTGGTGTGGATCAGTCTTCACTCACCCACCCCCTTACACCCACACCCTACCCCCACATCCACACTCACATCACTCGCATCGACAGTCATAGGTTTTTTGGGGGGGGTTGAACTCTCACTTTTGGTGTGAATGAGTCTTCCACACACAGACACACACACACACACTTTCACAAACTCACAACGTCAGTTCATGAGTTTTTGGGGGGATTGAACTCGTCGTGGTAGCTGCGGCCGCTCTTGATGTGGATCAGTCTGCCCTCCACCCCCCCCTCCTCCACCCCAACCCCCCCCCCCCCCCCCCCAACCCACCTCCCCCCACACTCCCCAGCACCCACTCACATCATCAGTCATGTGTTTTTTGGGGGGTTGAACTCCTCGTGGTAGCTGCGGCCGCTCTTGGTGTGGATCAGTCGTCCCGTGATGCGGCGCACCAGCAGAGAGTCCTGGATGGAGAACTCCACCACCGCGTCCAGCTGGGTCTTCCTCTGGTCCAGCAGGCTGTCCAGCTAAAAAGGTACAGGTGAAAAAGGTACAGGTAAAGGTACATGTAAAGGTAAGGTGAAGGTGTCCCCATAACCTATGTGGTTGTAGCAGGAGAGCAAGGCGTCAGAAACCTCTAGCTTCTGTAGGTAAAAAGAAAGGTGTCCAGTGTCCAGCAGCTGTCCAGCAGGCTGTCCAGCTGTCCAGTGAAAGGTAAAGAAGGTAAGGTAAGGGTACAGGTAAAGGTAAGGTAAAGGTGCCCCCATAACCTGTGTGATCGTAGTAAGGGTAGAGAGAGACCTCAGCTTCTCTAAAAAAAAAAAAATTTTTAAAGTAAAGGTGTTCTCATAGCCTGTGTGATCGTATGGGAGCGACGCTGAAGTCTGTAGGTAAAAGGTAAAGTTTAAAAGGTGTCCCATAACCTGTGTGGTCGAAGCAAGGGAGCGAGGCATCAGAGACCTCAGCTTCTGTAGGTAAAAGGTAAAGGTATCCACTGTCCACTAAAAGGTAAGGTAAAGGTAAAGGTACAGGTGCCCAGCAAAAGGTAATGGTAAGGTAAAGGTATGGTAAGGTAAAGGTGTCTAGCTGTCCAGGAAAAGGTAAGGGTAAAGGTAAGGTAAAGGTGTCCAGCTGTCAGGAAAAGGTAAGGGCAAAGGTAAGGTAAGGTAAAGGTGTCCAGCTGTCCAGCAAAAGGTAAGGGTAAAGGTAAGGTAAAGGTATCCAGCTGTCCAGTAAAAGGTAAGGGTAAAGGTAAGGTAAAGGTGTCCCCATAACCTGTGTGGTCATAGTAGGGGAGCAAGGCGTCAGAGACATCAGCTTCTGTAGGTAAAAGGTAAAGGTGTTGAGTGGATTTCACAAGTCATGCACCTTCTGACCCTTTGACTTGTTTTGTCTGGTTACACATGTATATGTGTACATAAGTAGCTTTTTATGCACAGGTCTACCCCTTTCTACCACCCCTTCCGACGAACATCTTTGGCGCCAGCCTCATAAGCCTAGCACGCAGAACAGCAAGCTTTACTGTGAAAGAATACAGCTTCGCGCTCTTCTCGGCATGACAGTGACTTCCATTCACAATGAGTAAATGGGGCCTAGATTTTTTTATTCCTTATTCTTTTAATCTTATATATCGAGGATAATGGAATAAGCACTCCTGTGCTTTTTTACATTCAGTCCCCATGTGTATGCAGTTTTGTACATGTCATGTGTTCCCACCGGCACACGATGGCCTGCTCTTACGAAAAGCGAAAAGCGGAGGGTCTTTGACTATGAATTTGCACGTTGCTTTGAGAGAGAAGAGTCGAAAACTAAATCTGAATTGAAGAAAGATGTAGATGAGCGCTAAGCATAGAAACAAGAAAGAAGAATATAAGTCTCACGAATGATGCCATGCAAAACAACACACTGACACAGACAGTGACACAAGTGCTAGAAAAAAAATCCTATTTCCTGCGTTGCTTCGTGCCCAAGAAGCGAGTGACAGCAGCACGGCAGTCAAAGTCTGAGAGATTTGCGTTCAATTTAGATTTTCTAGATTTAGTTTTGCTGTCGAACAATCCCACCCCCTCCCTGAATAGTTTCGTTTTTGTTCACAGTACGTACCGGATTTTATTTTCTGGGGACCGATTTTGGGGTGTTGGTCAAGGTATCTCTGAAATGGCAACTCGCTGTACCGGTTTTAAAAAATCATAGCGCGAACCCTGATAATACATGGAACTTATATAGCGCTATATCTTGTAAAAACAAATCAAAACGCTTGCATTCGACCTATACATCACACAAAAATGACATCTGTTCCTACCGGCACACGATGGCCTACTCTTATGAAGAGTGGAACAGGATTTAACGTGTGCGTAAGATGTTCTGCGTGCATTCGCACACTGGGCCTCAGTTTAAAGTCTCATCCGAAAGACTTTTGGGGATAGTGGAGTCAGCACTGATGTTAACTCCAGGAGAAAAACCCTCGACCGGAATTCGAACCCGGGTCATCAAATTGCCAGTGCAATGTTCTGACCACTAGGCTATCTGTCCCCACCTCAGACAGACAGACAGACAGAAACCCCCCCCTATCTCCATCCCCCCACTCACAGCGCGGGCCTGTGTGACAGTGCGAGGGAAGCCGTCCAGCAGGAAGCCGTTGCGACAAGCCGGGGAGTCGAGGTTCTGGTCGATGAGCTGCACCACCAGGTCGTCGCTCACCAGCTGACCGGCGTCCATCACCCCCTTGATCTTCTTCCCCAGGGGGTTGCCTGATGCCACCACTGCCCGCAGCATGTCCCCTGAGCACATACAACATCCATCGTCATTCTGACAAAGTGTATGAAATGTGTCTTTTTTAATGATGATTCATATTGATCAACATCCACCACCCTCATCATTTTATTTATTTATCTTTTATATTACTACTTTTATGTCACAGCAGATTTCTCAGCGTGAAATTCGGCTGCTCTCCTCTGCACACAACATCCACCATCATTTTTTTTTTTTTTTTTTTATACTACTTTTATGTCACAGCAGAATTCTCAGTGTGAAATTCGGGCTGCTCTCCCCTGCACACAACATCCACCATCATTTTATTTATTTTTTTTTTTATTCTACTTTTATGTCACAGCAGATTTCTCAGCGTGAAATTCGGGCTGCTCTCCCCTGCACACAGCAACATCCATCCTCATTCTGACAAAGTGTATGAAATGTAGCTGCTCTATCTTGCGTCTTTTTTAATGATGATTCGTATTTGATCAACATCCACCACCCTCATTCTGTCATATATATCAACAACACTCTCCACACACACACACTTTCTCTCTCTCTCTCTCCCCACCCCCAA
>CM060350.1:23934959-23937459 GCA_030674155.1 Stramonita haemastoma | reverse complement strand
CATATGCTTTATTATTTTTTATGACTATATGATCTATGTAAAAACGGGACTGGATTCAAAAAGTTGTTTATTATAACACATTCATTCCTTACAGATTTTGATTTGTGTTGATATTTAAGTTTTCGAAATTGTATTATAGCTTATTTTGTTTAAAAAAAATTGATAATCGTCTCCTATTTTGATAGATCTTATATACATACATATATAAAAACAATCAATCTTAACATGTCTCTAACTTTAGACAAGTGGCCCACAAAGCAAGGCCTCCGTGTAGGCTACCTGAATATCAACAATGCAACAAACAAAAAAGATGATATTTCGACCATACTGCACAACGATGGGAATCAATTTCATTTGTTTTGCCTTGCTGAATCTCGACTCTCACCACACGTAACTGACACATGCATGAATATCCCAGGATATCAGATCTTTCGACAGGATCCAAACAAGCCCAAGTCCACTGGGTTATTAACATATTTTGCTTCTTCACTGTGTTGTAAAAGACTATACAACTTTGATGTTTATGACATTGAATCGATTTGGATTGAAATAAAATTAAAACACAATAGTCCAATATTAATAGGATTCATATACAGAAATCCTTCGGAAACCACAGAATGGTTTGAAAAATTCAACTCTCTTATGGATGAAGTGACACTTTTAAACTATGAAACAATTGTTCTTGGGATTTTAACATCGATTTATTAAAACCCAAGCCTAAATGGAGTCACAACATTACTATGCATGGCCTGGAACAACTAATAGACAAACCAACTCGGGTAACAGATAACTCTAGAACTTTGATAGATCATATCTATACTACTACAAAACAAAACATAGCAGAAGTATGTGCCCCCTCCTGTGGATGCAGTGATCACAATTCTGTGTGTTTTACTTGGTTTAAACATCGTGTCAAAATTCCCAAAGTAGGACATAAAACCATCTTTTACAGAAAATTTAATAACTTCAGCGAACAAGACTTTCTTTCAGACTTGATAAACTCGCCATTCCAAAACATTTATCAAATCAGAGACCCCAACGAAGCTGCAGAATTCTGGATTGCCACATTTATATCAGTGTATGATAGGCATGCCCCCTTCATCAAAAAAAGAGTTAAAGAAAAAATTAAACCTCCTTGGATAACAAAAGACATAGAGTCTGAAATGCGCTTAAGAGACCATTTGAAAACCCATGGTACAAAAGATGAATTTAAAATGCAAAGAAACAAAGTAACTTCACTAAAACGCAGATCAAAACGTGATTACTTTCAAAAACTGTTAATCACAACTACCGACTCTCGCCAGGTATGGAAAGCCATCAATATTTTAAATAATAGACCTATATCAAAAAGCCAAAAGACAGTTAAAGACATAACAGCTGATGAACTGAACACCCATTTCTCAAACATTGCTACTAAAATCATATCATGCAATAAGTCAAATGAAAATGACCTCCAATACTTAGAACAATATATTGATTCAAAAGAAATTAAATTCCCGGTTGAATTATTGCCAATGACAATTAAAGACGTGTTGGAAAGTCTATCTCTCAACAAAAATTCCAGAACACGTGACCTTGACAATCTGGATGGAAAAATATTGAAACTTTCTGGTCCTATTATAGCTGAAACACTGACATATCTATATAACTTGTGCATAGATAAAAGCAACTTTCCTCTCATATTTAAAAAGGCAAAAGTCATACCTGTCCACAAATCTGGAGATTCCTCTTGTCCTTCAAACTACAGACCAATTTCAATCCTATCGGTCTTATCTAAACCCATCGAAAAACATATCCAAAAATCTTTATATTCCTACTTTGTTAACAACAATCTAATAAATGAAGATCAGTCAGGCTTTCGTAAAAACTATTCTTGTCACACAGCTCTAACTCAACTTACAGACAGTCTCCTACACAACATAAATGAAAATAACTATACAGGCCTAATTTTTGTTGACTTTGAAAAAGCATTTGATGTAATTAATCACTCCTTGCTAGTGCGTAAACTTCACCTATATAAACTAACACCTGAAATAATCAATCTTTTAAAAAAATTTGTTAGATAGACAGCAGCAGGTAACTGCAAATAATCAAACATCAGAATTAGTACCTATTAAATATGGAGTACCACAAGGATCAATATTGGGTCCTCTTTTGTTCTCAATATATGTAAATGACTTACCCTTATTTCTAGATTGTAGTTGTGAAATGTTTGCTGATGACACATCCCTCTTTTGTAGTGATACTGACCCCCACAGACTAACACTCAAACTCCAAAACAATATCAACAAATTGATTACTTGGACTCAATTAAACCATATGTCCTTAAATGCACAAAAAACTAAGAGTATGTACATACTAGCAAGACAAAAGAGGCAAAAAATGAAAAGTAAATTTCAACCCCTGTTGATAGATCCAAAAATTATTGAAGAAGTCGACTCACACAAAATTCTGGGTGTAATTATCGACAAAAATCTTACTTGGACTGACCATGTGATGG
>CM060350.1:23899959-23917459 GCA_030674155.1 Stramonita haemastoma | reverse complement strand
TGCCTGACCTGATTTCGTGATGGAATGCAAAATCTAGGGGCAGTTTGTGTTCAGAGAATCCGAATGGAAGAGGGTTAAGGTATGAATGATTGTTTTCTTTTGGCTTTTCAGATAGAACTGTTCAGAGTAGTTGGGAGGTGGGTTTGTTTGTTTGTTTTTTTACATGATATGAGATGTTAGATAATTGCTGACAAATAAAGGGTCTGTTTCAGTCGTCCGAAAGCTGCAGGATTTTGAATCGCCGTTTATTTCACTGCGCACAGCAAACACAGAAGCGGAACCAACAGAATTGTGCTGCGAAAAAGGTGAGTGTTGTGTATAGATAATAATATTAATAATAATAATAATAATAATAATAATAATAATAATAATAATAATAATAGTAATAATAATAATAATAATAGTAAGAGTAATAATAATAGTAAGAGTAATAATAATCATAATACATGGAATTCATATAGCACTATATCTTGCAAAAGCAAATCAGAGTGCTTGCATTTGACCAATACAACACACAAGCAAACAATGATAATTATTAATAGTTCTTGCAAATTCCAATACACACACACACACACACACACACACACACACACACACACATGCACGTGAGTCTTAGTTTGAGTGTGACTGTGTTGTTATTTGGGGGGGGGGGGGGGGGGGGGGGGGAGGGGGGAGATAGCTAAGTGGTCAGAAGGCTAACTTTCCCCAAGTCAAAGTTAAGCAGCATCGAGCATGTTACCAGTTGGCCTTGGCTTCAGTACAGTCCCCCAGTTCACCCAGCCGTCAATGGGTACCTGCCCTGTTTAGGGTCAGGGAAGGTAAAGCAGCAAGGGAGAGGAGATGGGCGCCGCCCTCTATATGCTGGCCCCTAAAGAAGCTGAGGTCTCTGATGCCTCGCTCCCCTACAACCACATAGATTATGGGACACCTTTTTACCTGTATCTTTACCTTATAGTGTTGTTTATTGACAGGTCTTAGTTTAAGTGTGTTATTTTTGTTTTGTATTGTACATAGTGATGTGTATAGATAGAGCTTAGTTTGAGTGTATCATTGTTTTTTTATTGTACATAGTGATGTGTATAGATAGTCTTAGTTTGAGTGTGTTATTGTTTTGTGTTGTACATCGTGTTTGTATACATACGTCTTTTAGTGTATTACTGTTTTGTGTTGCACATAGTGCTGAGCATGTGATCATGTCATTGTTGTTTGTCAGTATGTCAACACTGGTGGGGAAAAAAAATATATATATAAATATAAATATTTTTTTATAATTTTAAATGTCAACATAGGGGCCTGCTAGCTGCTGTTTTGAAGTTTCTGTGGATGTGTTTGTTTCAGTTATTGGGATGTGTTTCAGTTATTGGGATGTGTTTGGGGGGGTTGTTATCGGGATGTGTTTCAGTTATTGGGATGTGTTTGGGGTTTTTTGTTATTGGGATGGGTTTCAGTTATCGGGATGTGTTTGTTTCAGTTATCGGGATGTGTTTGTTGTTTCAGTTATCGGGATGTGTTTGTGTCAGTTATTGGGATGTGTTTGTTGTTTCAGTTATTGGGATGTGTTTGTGTCAGTTATCGGGATGTTTGTTGTTTCAGTTATTGGGATGTGTTTGTTGTTTCAGTTATTGGGATGAGCTCATTTCAGTTATTGGGATGTGCTTGTTTCAGTCATTGGAATGTGTTTCAGTTATTGGGTATGCTTGTTTTAAGTTATTGGGATGTGTTTGTTTCAATTATTGGATGTGCTTGTTTCAGTTATCGGGATGTGCTTGTTTCAGTTTTTGGAATGTGTTTCAGTTATGGGGATGTGTTTGTTTCAGTTTTTTATGTTTGTCTCAGTTATGTATTTGTTTCACTTATCGGGATGTGCTTGTTTCAGTTATTGGGATGTGTTTGTTTCAGTTATCAGGATGTGTTTGTTGTTTCAGTTATTGGGATGTGTTTCAGTTATTGGGATGTGTTTCAGTTATTGGGATGTTTTTGTTTCAGTTATTGGGATTCCTCCTATGATGATGATCTTCTTGACAATAAGGTGTCGCTGAACCTACTCTTTGTGCAGGTTGGTTCGTGTGTGTGTGGTGTGTATGTGTTTGTGTGTTTTATTTATTTATTTTTATTTTTCTTTTATATCAAGGATAATGGGATAAGCACTCTTGTGCTATTTTACATCCAGTCCCCGTGTGTATGCAGTGTTGTAAATGTCATCTGTTCCCACCGGCACACGATGGCCTTCTCTTACAAAAAGCGGAACAGGATTTAACATGTGTGATAGATGTTCTGCGTGTGTTCGCACATGGGGCCTCGGTTTATAGTCTCATCCAAGGGACTTTTGGGGAGAGTGGAGTCAGCACTGATGTTAACTCCAGAAGAAAAATCTCCTCAACCGGAATGAAACCCAGGTCATCAAATTGCGAGCGTAATGTTCTGACCACTAGGCTATTTTATTCCCCTGTGTGTGTGTGTGTGTGTGTGTGTGTGTGTGTGTGTGTGTGTGTGTGTTTGTGTATGTGTGTGTGTTTGTGTCTCTGTGTGGTGTTGTGGGTGTGGGTGTGTGGGTGTGTATACATTGTGTGTATGTTGTGTGTGTGTTTGTGTGTGTCTGTGTTTGTGTCTGTGTGTGTGAATGTGTGTGTCTGTGTTGGTGTCTGTGTGTCTGTGAATGTGTGCATGTGTTTGCATGCAGCTTGCTTGGTGGGTGGCTTCTTGGGTGAGTGGTAGGTTGGTTGATTGATCGATTGATCAGTTGATTGATTGATCCATTGATTGATGGATGGATGTTGCAGACTGTGAGTGACATAGAGAGGGGATGGGTGACAGCCACACCAGAACAAGTCAAACACCTGAAGAAACTGATCGGGAAGGGCTCCAAGAAAGAGGTAGGTAGTCTGGCCTACACAGCAGTTAATGTTGTTGTTGTTGCTGATGTTGTTGTTACTGTTATTGTTGATGTTGTTGTTACTGTTGTTATTGCTGCTGCTGCTGTTGTTGGGTGTTCCCCAGCTGAACACCTGAGGGATCTCTTTGTCACCCAGAACCCAATTTAGTCACAGAACCAGACTGAAGCTGGATTGAGTGAGTCACCCACCTGAGGTGGCAACCACCACAATGTCCCTCCAATGACTGTCCCTCGCGAACCTCCATCCTCAAAGGCGTTGTGCATTGCGTTATTTTTGTAGACAGGGGTGTGTGTGTCTTCATCTTCCCACCCATCCTTTCCTCCCCCCTCCCCCCCCCCCTCCTCTCTCTCTCTCTCTCTCTCTCTCTCTCTCTCTCTCTCTCTCTCTCCTCTCTCTCTCTCTCTCTCTCTCTCTCTCTCTCTCTCTCTCTCTCTCTCTCTCTCTCTCTCCTCTCTCTCCCCTCTCTCTCTCTCTCTCTCTCTCTCTCCCTCCTCTCTCTCTCTCTCTCTCTCTCTCTCTCTCTCTCTCTCTCTCTCTCTCTCTCTCACTCTCTCACTCTCTCACTCAGGGGACAGGATAGCCTACTTGTCAGAACATTGTGCTCACAATTTGACAACCCAGGTTCGATTCCCATTTGAGGGGAGTTTTTCCCCTGGAGTTAGCATCAGTGCTGACTCCACTCTTCCCAAAAGTCCTTGGGATGAGACTATAAACCGAGGCCCCGTGTGTGCAAACGCACACAGAATATCTTGTGCACACGTTAAATCCTGTTCTGCTTTTCGTAAGAGTAGGCCATTGTGTGCTGGTGGGAACAGATGACAAGATTTACAAGACTGCAGACACACAGGGACTGGGTGTAAAAAAAGCACAGGAGTACTTATTCCATTATCCATGATATAAAAGAATAAATAAAACTATAAACAAACCCTCCTCTGGTACTGTCATTGCCGGAAAATCGGCCGACAGGACTGAAGGGGAGAGCACCGGGGCAGGAGAATGGAAGAGGGAAGTAATTGTCAGCAGATACTCAGCACTGTAAGGGTTAAAAGTCGTTCTTTCAGTATTTCTGGTCCATCTATCTGGAATGACCTCCCACTTTCCCTTCGTCCAAATCCCTCATTTAACACGTCCAAATCCAAACTAAAGACATTTATTTCCTACCTGGGGTCTCCTTAAATCATAGCACAGTATCTCACATCTGTTCCTACTGTTATCAGTCTCCTCCATCCCCGTTACCTTGCTGTGTGTGTGTGTGTGTGTGTGTGTGTGTGTGTTTGTGTGTGTGTGTGTGTGTGTGTGCGTAGGCATGTAATTTGTTAGTGTGTGTGTGTGTGCGTAGACATGTAATTTTTTAATTTTATATGTAAACGGTTGCATGCGCGTGACTAATTTGAATGAAAGCACTTTGATTTGTGTGCTCTACAAGATTCAGAGCTATATAAATCCCATATTATTATTATTATTATTATTATTATTATTATCATTATTATTATTATTATTATTATTGTTGTTGTTATTATTATTAAAAGCAATAAAATTATCGCTGTCGTTATCTCCATTGCAGTACATGCGGTTGGCGCGAACGCTGAAGTATTATGGGTACATACAGTTCCGCGCCTGTCTGACGGACTACCCACACCCCAACACCCAGGTGGTGGTCACTGCGGGGGGCAGGGAGCTCTGCTTCAAGGTTCATGTTGGGGTGAGTGGTCACCTTAGTTTTTTCTTCTTTTTTTGTTGTTGTTTGTTTTGTTTTGGGGTTTTTTTTAACGTTTTTTTATTTATTTATATACTGTGTTTTGGGATACTGAAGAGATCAACAGATTGTTAAAACATCATGAGCTATTCTTCAGGGTCCATGTTGGGGTGAGTGGTCACCTTTGGTTTTTCTGATTATTTTGGATTTTTTTTTTTTTTTACTTATATACTGTTTGGATACGACAAGAGACAGATCAACAGATCGTTAAACATCGTGAGCTCTGCTTCAGGATTCATGTTGGGGTGAGTGGTCACCTTTGGTGTTTTTTCTGATTTTAAAAAATTGTTTTTTACTTTTTTTTAATTTATATACTGTGACAGTGCACACATCCAACATCACTCAGTCAAGAGTGCTATGATTTTGGGGTGAGTGGTCACCTTGATTTGTATACTGTGTTTTTGGATACTGAAGAGATCAACAGATCGTTAAACATCGTGAGCTCTGCTTCAGAGTTCATGTTGGGGTGAGTGGTCACCTGAGTTTTTTGCTCCCTTTTTTTTTTTTTTTTTTTTTTTTTTTTTACACCTTTGGGTTTTTTCAGATTTTTTTTTTACAACTTTTTTGGGGGGGTATTTATGTATACTGTCTTTGTGGATACTGAAGAGATCAACAGATCGTTAAACATCGTGAGCTCTGCTTCAGAGTGTATGTTGGGGTGAGTGGTCACTTTGGGGGGGGTTTTCTGATTTTTTTTTTTTCCACAATTTTTTTTTTTTTTTTTATATACTGTGACAGTGCACACATCCAACGTCACTCAGTCAAGAGTGCTATGATTTTGGGGTGAGTGGTCACCTTGATTTGTATACTGTGTTTTTAAATACTGGAGAAGATCAACAGATTGTTAAAACATCATGAGATCTGCTTCAGGGTTCATGTTGGGGTGAGCGGTCACCTTTGGGTATTTTTCTGATCTTTTTTTTTTTTTTACAACTTTTTGGGGGGATTTGTATACTGTGTTTTTGGATATGATAGAAGAGATATCAACAGAGCATTAAAACATCGTGAGATATATCAAATGACCTGTTTGGTTGTTGGTGTGTTTTTTTAATCTTTTAGTCATCAATTACCTTGGAACATGCGCAAGCACAGTGTATGTGTATAGAGTTAGATGGATAGATTAGATACATACATACATACATACATACATACATACATACATACATACATACATACATACATACATACATACACATGTAGATATGTAGATACATAGATAGATACATACATATATACATATGTATATATGTACATATATAATGCATATATCATGATTGTCAACAAAATCCAACGCAGCGTTGACGGCATAACGGTGTATTTATTGGTGTGTGTGTGACCCAGCAGGGGCAGGTGCAGGAGGGATCATTCAAGATCACACGCATGAGGTGCTGGCGAATCACCACACTGGTGAGAGAAAGTCTGCCCTCCTACTCCTCTTTGTGACTGTGTGCTGTGCTGTAGTGTTCTGTGCTGTGCTTGGTGTTGTGCTGTGGTGTTTGTGTTTGTGTGTAGTGTTGTGCTGTGGTGTTGTGCTGTGGTTGTTGTGTTGTGGTGTTGTGCTGTTGTGTTGTTGTGTTCTGTGCTGTGGTGTTTGCTGTGGTGTTGTGCTGTGGTGTATGTAGTGTTCTGTGCTGTTGGTGTTGTGCTGTGGTGTTGTGCTGTGTGTTGTGCTGTGGTGTTGTGCGTGTTGTGTGTGTGTGTTAGCTGTAGTGTACTGTAGTGTTCTGTGCTGTGGTGTTGTGCTGTGGTGTTGTGCTGTGGTGTTGTGCTGTGGTGTACTGTAGTGTTCTGTGCTGGTGTTGTGCTGTAGTGTTCTGTGCTGTGGTGTTGTGCTGTGGTGTTGTGGTTTGTGCTGTAGTGTACTGTAGTCTGTGCTGTAGGTGTTTGTGCTGTGTGTGTTGTGTTGTGGTGTTGTGCTGTGGTGTACTGTAGTGTTCGTGCTGTGGTGTTGTGCTGTGGTGTTTGCTGTGTGTTTGTGCTGTGGTGTTGTGCTGTGGTTGTTCTGTGGTGTTGTCTGTGGTGTTGTGCTGTGGTGTTGTGCTGTGGTGTCTGTAGTGTTCTGTGCTGTTGCTGTAGTGTCTGTGCTGTGCTGTGGTGTTGTGCTGTGGTGTTGTGCTGTGTGTAGTGTTGCTGTGGTGTGCTGTAGTGTTCTGTGCTGTGCTGTAGTGTTCTGTGCTGTGCTGTAGTGTTCGTGCTGTGTGTAGTGTTCTGTGCTGTAGGTGTGCTGTGCTGTAGTGTTCTGTGCTGTGTGTTCTGTGCTGAGTGTTTGTGCTGTGGTGTTGTGCTGTGTGTACGTGTTAGTGTGCTGTGCTGTAGTGTTCTGTGCTGTGGTGTGTGTCTCTGTAGTGTGCTGTACGTGTGTTGTGCTGTGCTGTAGTGTTTCTGTGGTGTTGTGCTGTGCTGTAGTGTTTCTGTGCTGTGGTGTTGTGCTGTGCTGTAGTGTTCTGTGCTGGTGGTGTTGTGCTGTGGGTGTGTCTAGTGCTGTGGTGTACTGTAGTGTTCTGTGCTGTAGTGTGCTGTGTTGTGCTGTGCTGTGTGTGTTGTGCTGTACGGGAGTGTTCTGTGCTGTATGTGGTGTTTGTGCTGTGGTGTTGTGCTGTGACTGTAGTGTTCTGTGCTGTGTGTAGTGCTGTTGTCTGTGCTGTGCTGTGTGTTGTGCTGTGCTGTAGTGTTCTGTGGTGCTGTGCTGTGGTGTTGTGCTGTGTGTTTGTGCTGTGGTAGGTTGTGCTGTGTGTTACTGTGGTGTTTTGCTGTGCTGAGTGTGTGCTGTGGTGTTGTGCTGTTGTGTGTTGTGCTGTACTGTAGTGTTGTCTGTGCTGTAGTGTGTTGTGCTGTGACTGTAGTGTTCTGTGCTGTGGTGTTTGTGCTTGTGTAGTGTTTGTGCTGTGGTGTTGTGCTGTGCTGTAGTGTTTCTGTGCTGTATGTGGTGTGCTGTACTGTAGTGTTCTGTGCTGTGGTGTTGTGCTTGGTGTTGTGTGTGTGTGCTGTGTGTGTGTGCTGTGTGTACTGTAGTGTTCTGTGCTGTAGTGTGCTGTGTGTCTGTGTGTTCTGTGCTGTGCTGTAGTGTTCTGTGCTGTGCTGTAGTGTTCTGTGCTGTGCTGTAGTGTTCTGTGCTGTGCTGTAGTGTTCTGTGCTGTGCTGTAGTGTTCTGTGCTGTGCTGTAGTGTTCTGTGCTGTGCTGTAGTGTGTTCTGTGCTGTACTGTAGTGTTCTGTGCTGTAGTGTGCTGTGCTGTGTGTCTGTGCTGTAGTGTTCTGTGCTGAGTGTTTGTGCTGTGGTGTTGTGCTGTGGTTGGCTGTGCTGTTAGTGTTCTGTGTGCTGTAGTGTTCTGTGCTGTGTGTAGTGTTCTGTCTGTGTGGTGTACTTGCTGTGGTATGTTCTGTGCTATGTAGTGTTTGTGCTGTGCTGTAGTGTTCTGTGCTGTGCTGTAGTGTGTTGTGCTGTGCTGTAGTGTTCTCTGCTGTGCTGTAGTGTTGTGCTGTGCTGTATGTGTTCTGTGCTGTGGTGTAGTGTCTGTGCTGTGCTGTAGTGTAGTGTTCTGTGCTGTGGGGTAGTGTTGTGCTGTACTGTAGTGTCTGTGCTGTTAGTGCGTTGTGCTGTGCTGTAGTGTTCTGTGCTGTGCTGTAGTTGTTGTGCTGTACTGTAGTGTTCTGTGCTGTGGTGTGTTGCTGTGCTGTATGTTCTGTGCTGTGGTGGTTGTGCTGTGCTGTAGTGTTCTGTGCTGTGGCTGTAGTGTTCTGTGCTGTGCTGTAGTGCGTTGTGCTGTACTGTATGTTCTGTGCTGTGGTTTGTGCTGTCTGTAGTGTTCATGCTGGGTGTAGTGCGTTGTGCTGTACTGTAGGTTCGTGCTGGTTAGTGTGTGTTTGCATGTCCATACTGCCTGTACTGTGTTTGCACTGTACTGTTTGTATATATTGTTCTGTACTGCGCTGCGCTGTACTGTGGTGTCTGTACTGTTATGTGATGACTGATTTTGCTGTTTGTGCTGTACTGTTGTGCGCTGTACTGTGCTGTACTGTTGTGCGCTGTACTGTACTGTGCTCTGTGTATGTGTGTGTGTGTGTGTGTTTGTGCATGTGCGTCTGCGTGTCTGTGTGTGTGCACACGCATGCGTGCCTGATTGTGTGTGTGTGTGTGTGTGTGCGTGTGTGTATATGTTAGTGTGTGTTTGTGTATGTTTGTGTGTGTGTGTGCATGCGCGCGCGTGTGCATGCATGCGTGTGTGTGTGTACACACACGCATGTGTGTGCATGCCTGAGTGTGTGCATGCCTGATTGTGTTTGTGTGTGTGCGTGCGCATGTGCGTGTGTGTATGTGTGTGCGCATGTGTGCGCGTGCATGCACAATCATGCGTGCATGCCTGATTGTGATTGTGTGTGATTGTGTGCAGTACCCCCAGGACAAGAAGAGTGGGGGGTCACAGCTGGAGCTGTCCTTTGAGTACCTCATGTCCAGAGACACGCTGCGCTGGATCTGTGTCGTCAGTGACCAGGTCAGTCATCCCTCCCTCCATCCATCCCTCACTCCCTCCCTCCATCCCTCACTCCATCCATCCCTCACTCCATCCACCCCTCACTCCCTCCATCCCTCACTCCCTCCCTCCATCCCTCACTCCCTCCATCCCGCACTCCCTCCCTCCATCCCGCACTCCCTCCATCCATCCCGCACTCCCTCCATCCATCCATCCATCCCTCACTCCCTCACTCCCTCCATCCCTCCCTCCCTCCCTCCCTCCAATCTTGAAAAACAGACACTGAGTTTGTTGATGACTAGGTGGTGGTGGTGGTGGTTGTTTATTGTTATGTCCCTCTGGAGATTTTGGACTCAGAGACTGATGTAAGGTCTTTATAGAGTCTCTTTCCTTCATATTTCAGCTTTGTGGAGATGGTAGAAAATGTTGATGATGTGATTTAATTATAATGAGATGCGGTGAAGGTCAGGTCACTTGCACAGACCTGTGAAGTCTCTCCTGATTGGCTGCTTTGGAAAGATGAATGGACAGGTGTTGCTGTTATTTGTATTTATATATAAATGCCCAGCCAGGTTAAGCAGCGTCGAGCGTGGTTTGCCAGTTGGATCGGTGACCATTTGCGTGCTGGCTTCAGTACAGTCCCCCAGTTCACCCAGTTGTGAATGGGTACCTGCCCTCTTTAGGGTCAGGGAAGGTAAAGCAGCGAGGGAGAGGAGATGGGCGCCGCCCTCAATATGCTGGCCCCTAGGGAAGCTGAGATCTTTGACGCCTTGCTCCCCAATGACCATACTGGTTATGGGACACCTTTACCTTTACCTTACCCTATTGTTGTTATTGTTATTATTATTATTGTTGTTGTTGTTGTTATTGTTGTTGTTATCATTATTATTATATTGTTGTTATGTTGTTGTGTTTTGTTGTTATTGTGATATTGTTACCATCATCATCATCATCATTTTTTTATTTTTATAATTATCATCATCATCATCATCATCATCATCATCATCATCATTATTATTATTATTATTATTATTATTATTATTATTATTATTATTATCATTATTATTATTATTATTATTACCGTGTGTGTGTGTTGCAGGCCATGTTGATGAGTATGTGCCTTCAGAGTATGGTGGATGAGCTGATCATGAAGAAACAGGGCAGAAAGTTTAAACGGGTAAGTGGCCATTTTCTGTCTTTTTTATTTTTTTAATTTATTTTAGTTATTGAGGATAACGCAATAAGCACTCAGGTGCTTTTTTTTACATCCAGTCCCTGTGTCCACGCAGTTTTTGTATATCTTCTCATCTGTTCCCACCAGCACACAATGGCCTACTCTTACGAAAAGCGGAACAGGATTTAATGTGTGTGCAAGATGGTCTGCGTGCATTCGCACACGGGGCCTCAGGTTATAGAATGAATGAATAAATAAATGAATAAAATCAAATCAGGTGGCTGAATATTGTGCATCTTTGAAGGATGTGCTCTCCTGTCTGGTTTTCTTTAATACAGGCATGCAGGGGACAAGGGACGAGTTTTATATATAGTCTATTTGTTTATTCATTCTTTTATATCGAGGATAATGGAATAAGCACTCATGTGCTTTTTTTACATCCAGTCCCTGTGTGTGTGCAGTTTTGTAAATCTTGTCATCTGTTCCCACCGGCACATAATGGCCTACTCTTATGAAAAGTGGAAGAGGATTTAACGTGTGCGCAAGATGTTCTGCGTGCATTCTCTCACAGGGCCTCGGTTTATAGTCTCATCCGAAGGACTTTTGGGCGAGTGGAGTCAGCACTGATGTTAACTCCAGGGGAAAAAATCCCCTTGACCGGGAATCGAACCTGGGTCGTCAAATTGTGAGCGCAATGTTCTGACCACTAGGCTATCGCGTTCCCCGTGTGTATAGTGAGTGAAGGAGATACCTGTAGATGCTAAAATATTTCAGGTATGTATAGGTAAAGAATGATGGAAATACCTATAGATGCTAAAATATTCCAGGTATGTATAGGTAAAGAATGATGGAAATACCTATAGATGCTAAAATATTCCAGGTATGTATAGGTAAGAATGATGGAAATACCTATAGATGCTAAAATATTTCAGGTTGTATAGATAAGAAGATGGAAATATCTATAGTAATGCTAAAATATTTCAGGTTGTATGGGTTTAAGATGAATGGAAATACCTAAAGATGCTAAGATATTTCAGGTATGTATAGGTAAAAGATGATGGAGATATTAGGTATAAAATATGTTCAGGTGTGTATAATATGCAGCAGATAAAACATTTCAGGTGAATATGAATAATGAAGATAATTAAAATATTTCAGGTAGTGTTAGTGAAGGGGTGATTGGAATACTAAAGAGGATAAATACTTTCGGTGGATAATTGTGTTACAGGTAAAAATGATGGTGATATTATTTCACAGCCTCAAGACCGACATCAAGCGCAGAAATCGGGCAAATCCAGTACACCGGCAGATTCCTCAGATGTAAGTAAACCCAGCATTGTTTTCTGTGCTGTGCTTGAGAGAGAGACAAGAGACAGAGAGAGAGAGATGATAACGATAACATAATTTATTGCTTTGAGCCGGTAGGCTCATATAGCAACAAATGTCCAGTGCAACCCATTCCATGACATGGAAACCACGGCATTGATCGTAATGTACAGCCAAACACGAAACTCTTTACTACCCAATACGTTTACGGCATTCCGAGCCTTTCTTTCGTGAAGTCTTTGTCACACACTGGTAAGACTTAGGCCAAGGCTAGCCAAGATAAAATTGTAGTAAGTCTCTGAGTGTGCTAAATCCCTTGAAGCACGGGATAGGGTCTCCGTATGTATTGTTCTGGATTCGCTTCCCATTCCGCAAACTGGTGAGTTTGACGAAAGAGAGAGGGAGAGGGAGGGAGGGAGGGAGGGGGGAGGGAGGGAGTGACAGAGAGAGAGAGAGTGACAGAGAGAGAGAGAGTTTGTGTGTGTGTGTGTGTTGTGTGTGTGTATGTATTGTGTGTGTATGTATTGTGTGTGTTTGTGTGTGTGTGTGTGAGTGTGAATATGTGAGAGAGAGCAAGTGTGTGTGTGTATACATGTTTGTGTGTATGTGAGTGTGTGTGTGTGTGTGAGAGTGTGTATGACACAGTGTCTTGGGTAACTGATGTCGTCTGATCAGAATGACATCATTATGTGAGGGGTCATCTGTCACAACACAGTTTTGTTGACGACTGGTCACAACGACACGTGTCAACGGTCATGATGCTGATGTGTTGTGATTAGAAGTACACATTTGTGAATGTTCAGAACAACATGTGTCAATGGTCATGGAACTATATTATCCACACCTGATGTGTTTTGATCAGAAGTACACGTTTAATTTTGTGAGTGAAAAGAAGCCATGTGTGTGTCAAGTCAAGTCAAGTCAAATTTTATTTCCAGATGGTACATTGAATAAGCATTGATTTGCTTTTTTTCGTGTGTGTGTGTGTGTGTTTATGATAGGGTTTTATCAATGATTGATGTAGTGCTTTGATTAAAAAGACTGAGTGTGTGTGTGAGTGAACAAAATGACACATGTGCAGGTGTTGGTCATCTTGTGCCCTCAAGAACCGTTGTGCTTTTGCTCACAAACGCACACTTGCGAATGTAGTACTACTAGTGTAAGTTATTCGTGACACGGTGTGTTTTATATCAGAAATACACATTTGTGAGTGGTCAGAGTAACAGGTATGTAAGTGAGTGTTGAACACAGTGACATCAGCAGTAACCCTTATTTTTCCATCAGAATGACACAGTGACATCAGCAGTAACCCTTATTTTTCCTCAGAATGACACAGTGACATCAGCAGTAACCGATATCTTTCCCTCAGAATGACACAGTGACATCAGCAGTAACCTTATCTTTTCCTCAGAATAATACAATGCAGCCAAAACCGATATCTTTCCTCAAATGAATGAACGACACAGTGACATCAGCAAAACAAATATCTTTCCCACAGTGACATCAATCAGCAGTAACCCATATCTTTCCCTCAGAATGAATGAAGTGACATCAGTACATATCGTCCAGAATGACTTCTTCCTCAGAATGATGAATGACCAGTTGACATCAGCAACAATATTTCCCAGACATCAATCAGCAGTAACCCCTATCTTTCCCTCAGAATGAATGAATGACACAGTGACATCAGCAAAACAAATATCTTTCCCACAGTGACATCAATCAGCAGTAACCCTATCTTTCCCTCAGAATGAATGAATGACACAGTGACATCAGTCAGCAGTAAACCGATATCTTTCCCACAGTGACATCAATCAGCAGTAACCCCTATCTTTCCCTCAGAATGAATGAATGACTCACAGTGACATCAATCAGCAGTAACCGATATCTTTCCCTCAGAACGACACAGTGACATCAGTCAGCAGTAACCGATATCTTCCCCACAGTGACATCAATCAGCAGTAAGCGATATCTTTCCCACAGTGACATCAATCAGCAGTAAACCGATATCTTTCCCTCATAATTTATTTATTTATTTATTTAATCTTTTATATCGAGGATAACAGAATAAGCAATCATGTGCTTTTTTCATCCGGTCCCGTGTGTATGCAGTTTTGTAAATATTGTCATCTGTTCCCACCGGCACACGATGGCCTACTCTTACGAAAAGCGGAACAGGATTTAACGTGTGCGCAAGATGTTCTGCGTGCGTTCGCACACGGGGCCTCGGTTTATAAGTCTCATCCGATGACACAGTGACATCAGCAAAACTGATATCTTTCCCACAGAGACATCAGGAGTAACCCCTATCTTTCCCTCAGAATGAATGAATGACACAGTGACATCAATCAGGAGTAACCCATATCTTTTCCTCAGAATAACACGGTGACATCAGCAGTAACCCATCAGTCAGCAGTAACTGATACCTTTCCCACAGTGACATCAATCAGCAGTAGTAACCGATATCTTTCCCTCAGAAGGAATGACACAGTGACATCAGCAGTAATCCATATCTTTCCATCAGAATGACATCAGTAACCGATATTTTTCCCTCAGAATGACACAGTGACATCAATCAGCAGTAACCGATATCTTTCCCTCAGAACGACACAGTGACATCAGGAGTAACTGATATCTTTCCCTCAGAATAACACAGTGACATCAGCAAAACTGATATCTTTCCCACAGTGACATCAGCAGTAACTGATATCTTTCCCACA
The DNA here is from genome assembly GCA_030674155.1 of Stramonita haemastoma. Lineage (NCBI taxonomy): Eukaryota > Metazoa > Mollusca > Gastropoda > Neogastropoda > Muricidae > Stramonita > Stramonita haemastoma. The sequence continues at coordinate 23,903,119 of CM060350.1, read as the reverse complement.
GTGACATCAATCAGCAGTAACTGATATCTTTCCCTCAGAACAACACAGCGCGGCCGCAAACCCATATCTTTCCTTCACAATGACACAAGCCGATATCTTTCCCTCAGAATGAATGAATGACACAGTGACATCAGTCAGCAGTAACCGACATCTTTCCCTCAGAATGAATGAATGACACAGTGACATCAGTCAGCAGTAACCGACATCTTTCCCTCAGAATGAATGAATGACACAGTGACATCAGTCAGCAGTAACCGACATCTTTCCCTCAGAATGAATGAATGACACAGTGACATCAGTCAGCAGTAAACCGATATCTTTCCCTCAGAATGAATGAATGACACAGTGACATCAGTCAGCAGTAACCGATATCTTTCCCTCAGAATGAATGAATGACATCAGTCAGCAGTAACCGACATCTTTCCCTCAGAATGAATGAATGACACAGTGACATCAGTCAGCAGTAACCGATATCTTTCCCTCAGAATGAATGAATGACATCAGTCAGCAGTAACCGACATCTTTCCCTCAGAATGAATGAATGACACAGTGACATCAGTCAGCAGTAACCGATATCTTTCCCTCAGAATGAATGAATGACATCAGTCAGCAGTAACCGACATCTTTCCCTCAGAATGAATGAATGACACAGTGACATCAGTCAGCAGTAACCGATATCTTTCCCTCAGAATGAATGAATGACATCAGTCAGCAGCAACCGACATCTTTCCCTCAGAATGAATGAATGACACAGTGACATCAATCAGCAGTAACCGATATCTTTCCCACAGTGACATCAATCAGCAGTAACCGATATCTTTCCCTCAGAAGGAATAACACAGTGACATCAATCAGCAGTAACGATATCTTTCCCACAGTGACATCAATCAGCAGTAACCGATATCTTTCCCACAGTGACATCAATCAACATCAATCAGCAGTAACCAATATCTTTCCACAGTGACATCAATCAGCAGTAACCGATATCTTTCCCACAGTGACATCAGTCAGCAGTAACTGATATCTTTCCCTCAGAACGACACAGTGACATCAGTCAGCAAGTGACTGATATCTTTCCCTCAGAACGACACAGTGACATCAGTCAGCAGTAACCGATATCTTTCCCTCAGAACAACACAGTGACATCAATCAGCAGTAGTAACCGATATCTTTCCCTCAGAAGGAATAACACAGTGACATCAATCAGCAGTAACCGATATCTTTCCCTCAGAACGACACAGCGCGGCCACAAAGCCCTGTGGAGACGTGGGAGAGAGGGGGAGGAGGAGGAGGAGGAGGAGGCGGTGTGGCCGTGGTAAACTCCTGTCGATGGCATCACCTGGCTGTTTGTGTTCCCTCCTTTTTTTCGTTTCAGCTTCTCTTCTTTTTTTTCTTTAACCTTTTTTTGGTGGCTTCTTTTAATATTTTATTCATTTTTAACTTTTTGGTTTTTTCTCTCTGTGGGTGTTGGGTCTGCTGCTGACAAAAATCCTGGACTCTGGAATCGTACCTTACCTTACCTAACGTTGTGCTGACTGATTTCTGTGTGTGTGTGTTTGTGTTTGTGTGTGTGTGTGTTGTGTGTGTGTGTGTGTGTGTGTGTTGTGTGTGTGTGTGTTGTGTGTGCTTACCAGGGAATGCACGGCTTTTCTGATGTTGACATGTTTGGTTTTGTGTGGGGGGGGGGGGGGGGGTAGTATGTTGTGTGGAGGGGGGGGGTAGTGGGGGGGGAGTAGTGTGGGGAGGGGGAGTAGTGTGTGTGTGTGTGTGTAGGGGTATTGTGTGTTTGTGTTTGTGTGTGTGTAGTGTGTATGTGGGGGGGGGGAAGAGGGTTTAGTGTGTTTGTATGTGTAGTGTGTATGTGTGTGTTGGGAGGGGTGGGGTAGGGGGGTAGTGTGTGTGTGTGTGTGTGCGCATGTGTGTGTGTGTGTTTAATAAGTGGATGCACGTGTGTTCTTTGCCTGTTTTGATATCGTCTTCCATTTTTCAGTAATTTCTTAATCAGAGTATAAATATATACACTATTAACAAAATAATCAGCTCTTTGTGTGTGTGTGTGTGCGCACGCATGCATGCATGCAAACACATGCATATCCTAATCAGACTACAACAGTATTTGCTTAACAAAATAATCAGTTTGTTTGTGTGTGTGTGTGTGAGTGTGAGTGTGTGTGTGTGTGTGTGAGTGTGTGTCTGTCTGTCTGTCTGTCTGTCTGTCTGTCTGTCTGTCTGTCTGTCTGTCTGTCTGTCTGCATGCGAACAACACATGCACGCGCATGTGTGTATATTTTCAGTAAGTGGATGCATGTATACTTGTGTGTGTGTAATCAACTCTTTCTTCTTTTTTTTTGTTCATCTATTCCTCTCTTCAGTTTTTTTCTTTTCCTTTTTTTTTTCCTTTTTTCTTGTTGTGTTTAACCATTTCACTGTTTCAGTCTTTTTTTCTTTTTTTTTCTTTTTTTTCTTTTTTGTTTTACTTTTAACAGGTCTGTAGCCGCTCCACAGAATTTTACTCACATCTAAAGGAGAGAGAATTTTTGTGTGGCTTACTTATTTTTGGTTTCGTGGTAGATTTTTTTGGGTTACATTTCATAATGAGTAAAGTGTACCTCCTTTTTTTGTAGTCTTCATATTATTTCTAACCGGGTTGTTGTGCATTTTCAGTTTGATGGTGTATGTCTTTCTAAAAAAATTAATCGGTGTTGTTGGTTTGGTTTTGGGGGGGGGGGGGGGGGGGTCAAGAATGGGGGGGGCGGGGGGGGGGGGGGGGGGGGGGGTGTAGTGGTTGGTTTTGCTGCCTCATCTTCGGTAACGTCCCTGTCCTGCTGTTCCCATGCCTCTCATTTCAATCGCCCCACCACAGCCATACCCAGGTTCGTTATGTCTTATCTCCTCAGGGTCGGAAGTCCACAGGGAGCACATCAATATCAGGCCACATTGGGGCCACCAGCCAGAGGTGCCCTGCACTGCTGCTGGGTCACTTTAGTGGTGTTCAGTGGTGCCTGTTCTGAGCTAACATACGCAGGACACCACCTACTAACCCCCCTTTTAACGACAGTGTTATCTCAGTCGCAGAGCCAGAGTGAGAGAGACACCCATTTGTGGTGACCACCACAACATCCCTTCAACAACTGTTTTTTCCAGGCACCATCAAGTTCAA
>CM060350.1:23889959-23897459 GCA_030674155.1 Stramonita haemastoma | reverse complement strand
CAGAGCATCTTGCGGACACGTTAAAACCTTTTCCACTTTTTAGAAGAGTAGGCCATTGTGTGCCGGTGGAAACAAATGACAAAATTGACAAAACTGCATACTGAAAGGGAATGAATTTTTTAAAAATTATAATAGAATTTCAAAAAACACACACAAGAGTGCTTATTCCATTATCTTCGAAAGAAACTAAATAAAATAAAATGAATGTTGTTTAATTAGCCCTCTTAAGTCAGGAACCAGGATTTGCCGGGATTTACACACAGTAGATTTCCATCACGCTGTGACCATCACTAATTACTACCACATGCTAAAGCTCTATCAGGCCAGAGGTACAAATCCTGCTGAGAGTCTGGAAGTAATTATAGCTGCTGGTATGTACTTAGGAGGAGGAAAGTCAAGTCAAGTCAAATTTTTATTTTCCAGATGGTACATTGAATAAGCAGGCGAGCAAGCATGCATGACCTGATTTCATGATGGAACGCGAAATCTAGGGCGCAGTTTGTGTTGAGAGAATCCGGAATGCTAGAGGGTTAAAAACAAAGAAAAAAAAAAAAAGTGACGTGCTGTGTTGTATGTTTGCAGGACAAGGGCAGAATGAACGGAGGCAAGACAGAAAACGGAGTGACAGAGAACGACGCCTTCGAGGGCATCGGTGATGACGACTTGTGAACCAACCGTCTTCCATCTTCACACACCCCCCCCCCCCTCAACAAACACACCCAACAATAAACATCGACGGCCAACGAGGAGAATTGTGTGTGGGCGAGGAGGGGGGGGGGTGGGGGGGGGGAATGTGTGAGCAAATGAGGAGTTAGGAAGACTCAACGCATAGGGGGTTTATTTTTTATATCATGGATGGAAAGAGGAATGAAGAAAGAATGAACTTGGAAAACTCGATGCATTGAAAAAATGTTGAAAGGGGGGGTGGGGGGAGGAAAAAGAAGGGAATTCATTTTTTTATGTCTTGGATGAAAAGAGGAATGATGAAAGAATTGACCAGAAAAACTCGTTGCATTGAAAAAATGTTCGGCATGAGGGGGGAAAGGAATGTGAGGAAAAAGAAGGGAATTTTTTTTTATGTCTTGGATGAAACCGTGAAGAAAGTCGCTGCAAGGCAAGGCAAGGAGAGACACGGCAAGGCAAGGCAAGGCAAGGCAATGCCAAGTTTGTTTCAAAATTCAGACCACAGGGAAAGGTGCCTTGGATATATCTGCAAACAGAATAATGACAGACGTACAAACTTTTTTGTTGTTGTTTTTGTTTTGGGGGGGGGGGGGGGGGTGGAGGGGGGGGGGGGGTTGAGAATAGACAGAATGATTCCTTAGGTAGACCTATGGAAGGAATGTTGTTGAAGAAAGACACAGAGATGATTGTACAGTGGATATTTTTATGAAAAGAGAAACAAAGGACGAACAAACCCATTTGTAAAAAAAACACCAAAAAACCCACAAAAAAACGGATATAATGATAGAGAAATATGTCTGTGGAAAAAGATTTTTTTTAATGAAACAAACTGCAAGAAAGGGTCCAGCTAGTAAGGCATTGAAGACAAAGCACCTAGTATTCCTCTGTGAACATCAAACTATGAATAGAAAAATAAAGAAATATGTGAACATCAAACTATGAATAGAGAAATAAAGAAATATGTGAATATCAAACTATGAATAGATCAAGAAAGAAATATGTGAACATCAAACTATGAATAGATAAATAAAGAAATTGTAAAAAAAAAAATAAAAAAATTTAAATGGTTTTTAAAAAAACCCAACTTTCATCAGAATTCCATGGTCTGTTTCATAAATTGTCAGCTCCATTTTAGAATCATTTCTACCTACTACAATTTTTAAAACTGAAATTTTTTTTTTAATGCATTTACATCGAGAACAGTGGAATAAGCACTCCTGTGCTTTTTATAAAAAAAAATTTTGATCAAGTCCCTATGTGCATGCGGGGTCTTGTGAATTTTATCATCCATTCCTACTGGCACTCAATGGCCTACTCTTCCAAAAGGCAGAACAGGTTTTAAAGTTTGCGCAAGTTGTTCTGCATTGGTTCACACACACTGAACTCCAGGCTGTAGACTCATCCAAAGGATGAAAGCTGGTACCGTGCGATGTTGCTTAAGTTTTATCTGTATTGTTCAATATATGCTGTTATTGTCGGTTGGTCACTAAGACAAGGGTGTTTTTGAGGAATCTGGTTTTGGAGTTTATCTCATTTTATATGTGATTATCCCACAACGCGTGCCCGTCCTGGGCTGACCCTTATGGTTGACCAGGGTGATGATATAAGCAAGGACAGTGAAGTTGGTTTTATACCCGTTTAATCTGTATATAGTTGCACGGTTTTAATACAAGTTTTAAAATGTGACAAGGTGACAGCCCCAATAAGGCCTGTGGTATCGGTGGGGCTATAAATAGTGAGATTAGATTGGATTGGATTGGATATAAAAAAGTCCAGTCCTGTTTTCTCAAGTTGAAATATTGAGGGATCCTTGTGGGGGGAATAGTTAAGTTTTAAAACATGTTGAAAGATGCTGTAAGCCTTCAAGAATATGCCAGTTTAGATATATAGGGCATGATCTCTCATTCCTTGATTTTTTTAACAATTCACATACTTACTTATTCTTTTATTTTGAGAATAAAGGAATAAGCACTCAGGGTAATTTTTTTTTGCATCCAGTCCCTGTGTGTATGCAGTTTTTGGGGGGAGTTGGCGCAGACGTTCACTACAGAGGAAAATATTCCCTTGAGCAAGATTCGAACCCTGGTCAGCAGATCATGAGAGGGCACTGGGAAAGGCTGCAACCCCACAGTTTGACTGTTGTAGGAGAAGATGAGAGATGAAGTCTGGTGAGAATGATCACAAGATTCTGCTAGAAAGTTTGGATAATCTTTTTTTTTTTTTCTTTACCTCAAAAACATGTGATGGGAAAGTCAAGGCCTATTTCTGTACTGAAACAATGAAGAAATTGTGTAGCACAGCGCACAAATCCAACATCACTCAGTCAAGAGTGCTATGTTTAGCGCGCCCTTTCCTTTCACCTAGTCCAAGTGTGGTCAGTTCCTGCTATGAATAGCACCAGCTGGCCCCATCTGGGCTGGGCTGGGCTGGATTAATTAGCAGCTGAGAGGAGCTGAAAGTGAGGGAAACTGAACACAACCTTCCATTGAATAGTCTATGTCCCAAGAATCCTTAACATGAACCAACGAATGTGTTCCTTTTTTTTTTTTTTTTTTTTTAGATAACAAATTACGAAGCTGAATGATTTTTGTTCACAGCGGATGTTAGGTTAACCTTTTAGCACGATGTTTTACCTTTAGTGATTTTTTAATGGTAGCAAAGAGTCCGATTTTTAACAGAAGCAATGGGACTGATTTTTAGCAGTTAGACGGATTTTTAACAAATAGCGATAGGACAGATTTTTAGCTGTGAGACAGATTTTTAGTAATTTTTAGGTGTGAGACAGATTTTTCATGATTTTTTTTTTTTGCAATGAGACTGATTTTTAGCAGTAACAGTGTGACGATTTTTGTTTTGAAATCGTTGAGATTAAATTGATTTTTTTTAAGCAGTAATGGTGAGACTGATTCTTGAAAATTAGCAGAGAGACAGATTTTTTAAAGCCGTGGTGATGAAACTGATTCCATTGTATCGTAGCAAGAAAAATGGCTTGGTTTTTTAACTAAAGCAAAAAACTGATTTTTTTTTTTTTAATTTAAGATTCACAGAAAAGGAAAAAAGAAAAAGATTTGTGAGAAGAGAAAGAAAAGGGGTAAGGTCATGCCACTACTTACTAAAAAAACAAACAAAAACCACTTTGTTGAGTTTCAGAACAATAATACTCATTTGTGGGTGGGGTGGGGGGGGGTCATAACTGTGTCTGCTTGTGTGTTGTTGGTAGACAGTGTTCGTGGTCAATTAATTAACCCTCTTTGTCCCAAACCGGGATTTGCCAGGATTGAATAATTCCCCCCCCCCCCCCCCCCCCCTGAATCCCAACCAAGATTTGCCGGGATTTACATACAGTAGATTTCCATCACACTGTGACCATCACTAATTGCTACCACATGTCAAAGCTCTATCAGGCTAGAGGTAGAAACCCTGTAAGTGTCTGGAAGTAATTATAGCTGCTGGTATGTACTTTGAAGGAGGAAAAGGCAGGGAGCATGTAGTGTGCCTGACCTGATTTTGTGATGGAATGCGAAATCTAGGGGCAGTTTGTTGTTCAGAGAATCTGAATGCAAGAAGGTTAGAAAGGATACAAATATCACTTAACACTCTGTTGGCATACAGTGTTCGTGATAGATTAAACAGCATACCAACATCACTTAACACTCTGTTGGCATACAGTGTTCATGATAGATTAAACAGCATACCAACATCACTTAACACTCTGTTGGCATACAGTGTTCGTGATAGATTAAACAGCATACCAACATCACTTAACACTCTGTTGGCATACAGTGTTCGTGATAGATTAAACAGCATACCAACATCACTTAACACTCTGTTGGCATACAGTGTTCGTGATAGATTAAACAGCATACCAACATCACTTAACACTCTGTTGGCATACAGTGTTCGTGATAGATTAAACAGCATACCAACATCACTTAACACTCTGTTGGCATACAGTGTTCGTGATAGATTAAAACAGCATACCAACATCACTTAACACTCTGTTGGCATACAGTGTTCGTGATAGATTAAACAGCATACCAACATCACTTAACACTCTGTTGGCATACAGTGTTCATGATAGATTAAACAGCATACCAACATCACTTAAACACTCTGTTGGCATACAGTGTTCGTGATAGATTAAACAGCATACCAACATCAACTTAACACTCTGTTGGCATACAGTGTTCGTGATAGATTAAACAGCATACCAACATCACTTAATCTCTGTTGGTGTTTAGTTGTTGATAGTTGATTGATTAAACAGGAGACTGATCCACATCCTCAAATACTCTCTGAACAGAATATGTGGCTGATGTCTTTTTTTTTTAGCAAGAATTGCCAATCCTTGCCAGTGCTGATGGATGATGATGACATTGTGGATAGATAGATAAGTGTTCACAGTTGATGAAAAAAATTAATGTGTGAGGAAGATGTTTGGAAGATGGTTTGATGGGGGGGTAGGGGGAGGGGTGTGGTGGGGTTTTTGTTGGGTTTTTTTTGTTCAATTGTTCAGCACTGATGTGGCCTTCAGTCCACACTCGTAAAGATCAGACTGTAAAGACTGGACTGTAAAGACTGGGCTGTAAAGACTGGGCTGTAAAGACCGGACCGTTAAAACTAAGCAACAAAAACAGGACAAGAAAGTGCCAATCAGCATCTTGAAGTCTGTACAGCATGACACACACACACACGTGTGCACGCAACACAACACACACACACACACACACACACACACACACCACACACACACACACACACACACACACACACACATACATACATACACACACACACACACACACACACAACAACACACACACACACCACACACACACACAACAAACACACACACACACACACACACACACACACACACACACACACACACACACACACACACACACACACACAACACACCACACACCATCACAGGCTGGCAGACCACAAGACAACTCAAGTGGCAAAAAAAAAATTTTTTTTTTTTTAAAAATAAAAATGAAAAAAAAAAATTTAACTCAAGTGGGCAAAACACAGACTGTTCCCCTCATGGCCAAGGTGGTTTTGTTTTTCCAAAGAACCAACCAAGCAACCAATTCCAAAGATGTACATATTTTTTCCCCCAGATTTTTCTCTCACCTGGTGAGGGGTGGGAAGTGTTTTTTGCTGCATATAGGCAGCATCGTCACCTGGTTCGGTCACGCTGAATTATTATTGTCATGTCCCATTTCTGACACGTGTCATGATGATGTGTCATTTTAACCGCACTGTAAGTATGTACGTGCGCGCGTACGTGCGTATCTGCAATATCTGATTGAAGCTGGGAGCTAGTCTGGCTGAAGTCGGGTATTGTCAGTGTGTTCAGTTAAACAGGGGGTTGAAACAAAATCCTTCTTTTGTGCAGATTTTTTGTTGTTGTTGTTGTTTGATGTTATGATGTGAAATTGTGTAATCATGTTCAATGTATGATGTGAAATTGTACGATCATGTTCAATGTATGATGTGAAATTGTGTAATCATGTTCAATGTATGATGTGAAATTGTGTAGATCATGTTTAATGTATGATGTGAAATTGTACGATCATGTTTAATGTATGATGTGAAATTGTGTAATCATGTTTCAATGTATGATGTGAAAGTGTACGATCATGAGGTAAAAATGTCCATGAATTTGGAGGTATCAGGTGGAACTTTGAGGTATTTGGTGCTTTTTGAGTTTTTGATTCCAAACAAAAGCAAACATCAGCAAGGTTTTTGATAACAGTTCTGTGTCTTTTTATTTTCTCCTCTTCTTAAAATCAGTATCTTTTATTTCTTTGTCATTTTTTGCAAATAATCTTTTAACCAAAAGTAAAATTGGTGGTCTTTTTAAAAAAAAATGTTTGTCATTTTTAAAAATAATCTTTTAACCAAAAGTAAAATTGGTGGTCTTTTTTTAAAAATTGTTTTGGTCATTTTAAAAAATAATCTTTTAACCAAAAGTAGAATTGGCGGTCCTTCTTTCTTTAGTATTAACTTTCTAAAATCAGCATGCTTTTATTTATTTCTTTTTTTAAGTATCTTTAAATGATGTCTACTTTTAACCAGTATTCCTTTACGTTTATGGCATCTGGTTTTAAAATCACTTTTTTGTCTAATTATGATTCTGTATCTGTAACCTAGGGGAGGGGATAACTCAGTGGTCAGAGCCCTCGCTTTCCCCAAGCTAAGGTTAAGCAACGTCGAGTGTGGTTACCAAGTGGATGGGTGACTGTTTGCTTGCCTTGGCTTTAATACTGTCCCCCAGTCCACCCAGCTGTCAATGGGTACCTGCCCTCTTTAGGGTCAGGGAAGGTAAAGCAGCGAGGGAGAGGAGATAGGTGTCCCATAACCTATGTGGTCATAGGAGAGCTAGGCATCAGAGACCTCAGCTTCTCCAGGGGCCAGCGTATTGAGGGCGGTGCCCATCTCCTCTCCCTCGCTGCTTTACCTTCCCTGACCCTAAAGAGGGCAGGTACCCATTGACAGCTGGGTGAACTGGGGGGGACTGTACTGAAGCCAAGGCACGCAAACAGTCACCCATCCAACTGGTAACCCCTGCCAACGCTGCTTAACTTGACTTGGGAAAGCGAGCGCTCTGCCACGGCTATCCCGCCCCCTCGTATATGTATGTATTTTGTGTGGTAATATTTATATAATTATATTATATAATATTATAAATATATATATAATATTATATATATTCTTCCCCTTTTTTTAGCATGTTTTGTACCTTTTTTTTTTTTGTACCCGTTTTATTTCTGCTGATGTTCTGGAATGGTTGGTTTCTGTGCACTC
>CM060350.1:23875400-23889859 GCA_030674155.1 Stramonita haemastoma | reverse complement strand
GAGCGACACACATCGCTGTGTGTGCGCACATGCGTGCATCTGTGTGTGCCCCATGTGAGTGGGGTGTACTTGCGCACACCTGTGGTGTTTGTGTGTGTGCGCATGTTTTTGGTGTGTCTGTCTTGTCTTGTGTCCTGTGAGTGCATGCACGCTTGCATGCGTACTGATGCATGCATACATGCATTCATACATTCCCCCCCTCTCTCCACACAAGGGGGGCCGGGGAAGACAACCACCCCGGGGTGCCGCCAAGGTGCGGGGGGGACGCCCCCTCCACCCAGAAGAAGGGGGAGAAGAAGCGGGCCAAGCGAATTTTCCCCCACAGCCCCCCACAGTCAAGAAGGTGGCCTTTTTCACTCACCGCTCAAACACCCTCACCTGAAGATCGTCTCGATCGCCGTGATTTTTTGGTGGTTGGTGGGGGGGAGGGGGGTTGGTGTGGGGGGGGGGGGGGGGGGGTTTGGGGGGGGTTGGGTGTGGGGAGGGGGGGGGGGGGGGGTTGCCACCCGCCAAATGACCCCACCCAAGATCGTCTGCGATCTCCGTAGTTGTGTTTGCTGGTGGGGGGGGGAAGGGGTGGGTGTGTGTGTGTGGTGTGTGGGGCCACCGCACAGAACGACCCTCACCTGAAGATCTCTGCGATCTGCCGTGAGTTTTTGTGTTGGGGGTTTGGGGGTTGGGGGGCTGGGGGGGAGGGGGGTGTGGTTTGGGGGGGGGTGGGGTGGGTTGGTAGTGTGGGTGTGTGGTGTGTGTTGGTTTTGGGGTGTGGGGGGGGTATGGGGTGTGGGGGGGTGAGGGGGGGTGTATGTGTGTGGTCGGTAGGTTGTGGGGGGGGTTTGGTTTTTCTTTTTAACGTCAACCACTAACAAGTGATTTTAGAGGGGTGTGGTGTGTGGTGTGTTGGGGGTGGGGGGGGGGTGCACCTGCACCAGAACAACCCCCACCTAAAGATCGTCTGTGATCTGCCATGTTTTTTTGGGGGGGTTTGGGTGGTGGGGGGGGTTGGGTGTGGGGTGGGGTGTGGTTGGGGGGGGGGGGGGGGGGGGGGGGGGGGTTTTGGATAGGTTGGTGTGGGTGGGTTTTTGGGGGGGAGGGGTGGGGGGGTTTAGTGTGTGTGTGTGTGGGTAAAATAAATAAATAAAATAAAATGTTTTTCACTGTTGCAGGGTGTGGGGTACCAGGAGGCATGCGGTGCAAGGGGATCCACCCCCCAGCATCAAACCATGGGCCTGAAGTTTGCCGACACAGTCTGGTGGATCCAGCTGTCGTCCACTCCCTCTAGGTGCCATGCTGCTGTGAGTCTCCCCTCCCTCCTCCCTTCCCCCCCCCTCGTCCTCCTCCCCTCTTCTTTTTCTTTTTTCTTTTTCTTCTTCTTTTTTCTTTTCTTCTTTTTCTTTTTCCCTTCTTCTTTTTCTTCTTCTTCTTCTTCTTCTTCTTCTTCTTTTTCTTCTTCTTTTTTCCTCTTCTTCTCTTCTTCTTCTTCTCCTTTTTCTTTTTCTTCTTTTTCTTCTTTTTTCTTCTTCTTCTTCTTCTTCTTCTTCTTCTTCTTTTTCGAATTCTTCAAATTTCTTCAGAATTCTTCAAGAATTCTTTTTTCAAAATTTCTTTTTCTTCTTTTCAAAATTCTTCTTCTTTTTTTTTTTTCAGAATTCTTCTTTTTCTTCTTCTCTTCTTCTTTTCTTCTTCTCTTTTTTTCTTCTTCTTTTTAGAATTTTTTTTCTTCTTTTCTTTTCCTTCTTCTTCTTCTCTTCTTCTTTTTCTTCTTCTTTTTCCCAATTTCTTCAAAATTCCTTTTTTCTTTGAATTTCCCTTTTTTTTCTTCTTTTTTTCTTTTCTTCTTTTTTTTTCTCCTCCTTTTTTCCCCCCCCCTCCCCCTTTTCCTTTTTCCCCCCTCCCCTCCTTCTTTCCCCTCCTTCCTCCTCCCCTCTTTTTCTTTTTCTTCTTCTTTTTTTCTTCTTCTTTTCTTCTTCTTTCTTTTTTAACTTCCCTTTTTCCCCCCCTCCTTTTCTCCTTCTTCTTCTTCCCTCCCCCCCTCCTTCTTCTTCTTCTCTTCTTTTTCTTCCTTCTTCTTCTTCTTCTTCTCTTCTTCTTCTTCTTCTTCTTCTTCTTCTTCTCCTCCTCCTCCTCCTCCTCCTCCTCCTCCTCCTCCCCCTCCTTTTTCTTTTTCAAGCATGGGAGGGGAGAGGGGCCCCACTCCCCTAAACATGCTGGCCCTTAAGAAGCTAGGTCTCTGACGCCTCGCCCCCTTTACGCCACATAAGATTAGGGACACCACCGACCTTTTTTTTTTTTTTTGGGTGGTTTTGGGGGGGGGAGGGGTGAAGGGTGCTAAGTTGACGTATTTTCTATTCACCGACAAGGAGGCCGCCCACACCACGGTCAGAAATGGGGGGCGGCCCTTTTGTGAGTAGGCAAACTTCGCATCCATTTTTAAACCGATTGGGCTGGCGGAAAGCCACCTTTGACCTTGACCTTGCCTTTGACCTTTGACCTTGAACCTGTTGCAGGTCATCCACGACTACAAACCCCCAAAGGGACAAAGACCTGTGTCGCGACCTTGATGCCCACATCAAGCCATTGATACTAAGTTGTGTTGTCGTGCTGTGGTGAAATTGGTGTTTGGTTAGGAGGAGCAGAGCGTTGTTTTGTCTTGTGTTGGATGGGGTTTTTGGAATAATAGTGCGAATGGATTTCTCCGGTCTTCGATTTTGGGAATGTTCAACCCAGAACAACTTTTTTTTTTTTTTTTATTTAACCCTCTTAGTCCCCGAACCGGGATTTGCCAGATTTACACACAGTAGTTTTCCCATCAGCTGTGACCATCACACTTGCTCCCAAAATTTTCCAAAGCTCTATCAGCCAAGGTCAAACCCTGAAGTCTGGAAGTAATTATACGCTGGATGTACTTAGAAGTGGAAAAAGGGGAGGGAAAATGTGCTATTCCCTTCTCCCTCTCCTCCTCCCCTCTCTCTCTCTCTCTCCCTCTCTCTCAATAAAATATATATATATATAAAATATACATTGTATAGTTGTTAGTTTCAGTTTTATCGAACCCGGTCGCCCTCTCTCGGTCACATGGGGAAAAGCCATCAAATTTCTCAAGGGGAAAATCTCCCGCATCCCTCCCTCTATGCCTGAAGCGGAGGTGAGTGCTGTGTGTGTGTGTGTGTGTGTGTGTGTGTGTGTGTTTTGTGTGTGTGTGTGTGTGTGTATTGTTGTGTGTGTGTGGTGTGTGTGTGTGTTTTTGTGTGGTTTGTGTGTGTGTGGTGTGTGTGTGTGTGTGTGTTGTGTGTAGTGTGTTGTGTGTGTGTGTTGTTTGTGTGGGGTTGTGTGTTTGTGGTGTTGTTGTGTGTGTTTTGGGTGTGTGTTGTGTTGTGTGTGTGTGTTGTTGTGTGTGTGTGTGTGTGTGTGGGGGTGTGTGTGTGTGTGTGTGTGTGTGTGTAGTGTGTGTGGTGTGTGTGTGTGTGTGTGTGTGTGTGTGTAGGTGTGTGTAGTGTGGTGTGTGTGTTGTGGTGTGTGTGTGTGTGGTGTAGTGTGTGGTTGTGTAGTGGTGTGGTGTTTTGTGTAGGGGTGTGTTTTGTGAAAGTGTGTGTAGGTGTGTAGTGTGTGGTGTGTGAGTGTGTGTGTATTTGTGGGTGGTGTGTGGGGTGTGTTGTGTGGGGGTGTGTGTTGTGTGGTGTGTAGTGTTTTGCGTGTGTGTGTGTTGTGGTGTGTTTGGTGTTGTGGGGTGTGTGTTGGTGTGTGTGTGTGTGTGTGTGTGGGTGTGTGTTGTGTGTGTGTGTATGTTTGGTGTGGTGTGTGTGGTGTGTGTGTGTGTGTTGTGTGTGTGTGTGTGTGTGTGTGTTTTTGTGTGGTGTAGTGTGTGTGTAGTGGTGTGTGTAGTGTGTTGTGTGTGTGGTTGTGTGTGTGTGTGGGGTGGTGTGTGGTTTATGTGTTTTGTGTTTTTGTGTGTTGTGTGTTGTGTGTGTGTGTGTGTAGTGTGTGTGTGGTGTGTGGTGTGTGGTGTGTGTGTGTGTGGGTGTGTTTTTGTGTGTTTTAGTGTGTGTTGTGTGTGTGTGTGTGTGTGTGTGGTGTAGTGTGTGTGTAGTGTGGTGTGTGTGTGTGGTGTGTGTGGTGGTGTGTGTGTTAGTGTGTGTGTGTGTGTAGTGTTGTGTGTAGGTGTGTGGTAGTGTGTGTGTGTAGTGTGTGTTGTGTGTAGTGTGTGCGTGTGGAGGTGTGTAGTGTGGCTGTGTGTAGTGTGTGTGTATGTGTGTGTGTGTGTGTTGTGTGTTTGTGTGTGTGTGTGTAGTGGTGTGTGGTTGTGTGGGTGTGTGTGTTTTGTGTGTGTGTGTGTGTGTGTTGTGTTGTTTTGGTGTTTTGTGTGTTGTGTGGTGTTGAGTGTGTGTGTGAGTGTGTGGTGTGTGGTGTGTGTGTTGTGTGGTTGTGTGTGGTGTGTGTGTGTGTGTGTTGCGTGTGTGTGTGTTTTATTCTTTTATTTTGACTTTAAGAAATGAGCAACTCATGTCCTTTTTAAATCCATCCTCTTGTGTATGCAGGTTTGTAAATCTTGTCATCTGTTCCCACAGGCACACAATGGCCTACTCTTACAAAAAGCAGAACAGGATTTAACATGTGCGCAAGATGTTCTGTGTGTGTTTCGCACATGGGGCCTTGTTTTACAGTCCATCCAAAGACTTCTGGAGAGAGTGAGTCAGCACTGATGTTAACTCCAGGGAAAAATCCCCTCCAACGGGAATCAACTCGGGCGTCAAATTGCCGCGCAGTGTTTTTGACCACTAGGCTATCCTGTGTGTGTGTTGTGTGTGTGTGGGGTGTGGGGTGTGTGTGTGTGTGTGGTGTGTGGTGAGATTGCCTGTGTGCATGGTGAATGTGAAGAGAAAGAAAGGGAGAGAGAGAAAGTGCTATGAAAACAATTGAATATGGCTGCCAAAACTAAACGTTTCTAACTCCTAAACTTTTCAGCTGTAACAAGTAGAAGTAAACCTTTTTTACAGACATGTTTGACAACCTGATTCTTTTAAAATTTACACACGAAGATCTCCATAGATGTACTCAGCAATTTTTAATTCTTAAAAAAACCCCAGGTTTTGGCCACTTCTGGACCCCCATGTCTAACCTTAACTCACTCCCTGCTGGCCAATTTTTACTCTGTGTGTAATATCTCTGTATTCTGGCCGTTTGTGTTGATTAGTTAAAAAAAAAAGAAAAGCTTCATAGCTGAAAAATACCTACACAATTTCTGAAATTTTTCAGGGTTTGTCGTCGACTTTATGTGGAATTTTAAAAGTTGAAAGCCAGCCCCGCTGCCAATTTTCATACAAAAGTTTGTGGCATTGTGCTAAAAAAAAACACCAAAAAAAAAACCCCCGAAGATCAGATCCGTGATTGCAGCGGATGGGGAGGGAGTGGGGTAACCCTCTTAGTCCTGACCCGGGATTGCTAGGATTAAATGAATCCCCTCTTCCCCCCCAAAAAAAAAAATCTTGAAGGGGAATTGAACCTGGGGGTTTTCAAATTGCGAGTGCAATGTTCTGACCACTAAGCTGTCCGTCCCAAAGTGTTAATGGTTTTTTTTTGTTTTTTTTTTTTACCCTAACTGGCGTCCCAAGTGTTAATGTTTTTTTTTTTCTGCGCTTTTTCAGGCCAAGAAAAGCTTGTTGTCGGACATTGAAACGCTTCGTGCGGCAGAAGATTCTGAAGGCGGCTGATGGGGTGGCCATGTTTGCTAACGACACATCACCCCAAAGGGGGGGGGTATCTCATCGTCTTCGGCTTGTGAGTGGTGGTGTGGAGTTTTGTCCACAGTTGAACGTGTTGTTTTTTTTTTGTCCACAGGAACGTGTCATTTTGTCGACAGGAACTTGTCGTTTTGTTTGTCAACAGGAACTTGTCATTTTGTTTATTAAAGCTTGTTGTTTTGTCATTAGAAACTTAGTTTTGTCATTAAAACTTATTTTGTCATTAGAAACTTAGTTTTTTTCATTAGAAACTTAGTTTTGTCATTGGAAACTTGTTGTTTTGTCATCAAGGGAAATTGTCGTTTTGTCAATAGGAACTTGTCATTTTGTTTGTCAAAGGAACTTGTCGTTTTGTTTGTCAACAGGAACTTGTCATTTTGTCAAGAGGAATGTGTCGTTTTTGTCAACAGGAACGTGTCGTTTTGTTTGTCAGCAGGAACTTGTCGTTTTGTTTGTCAATAGGGAAAAGGAAAATGTCGTTTTGCAACAGGTTTTGTTGTTTTGCAAAAAGGAACTTGTCATTTTGTCAAAAGGTTTTGTCATTTTGTCAACAGGAACTGTCTTTTGTTTGTCAACAGGAACTTGTGTTTTGTTGTCAACAGGAACGTGTTTTTTTTGTCAACAGGAACGTGTTTTTTTGTTTGTCAACAGGAACTTGTTGTTTTATCAACAGGAACCTGTTTTGTCAACAGGAACATGTCCGTTTGTAAAACAGAATTTATAGTTTTTTTTAACAGGTTTTGCCATTTTGTCAACAGGAACGTGTAAGATTTGTCAACAGGAACTTAATATTTTTGTCATTAGCAACACAAACAGTTTTGTCCATTTTTTTTTTTATTAGAACAAAAACGGGTTGTCATTAGAACAAAAACAGCTTCTGTAGTTTTGTCAGAAGGAAGAACAAAAACAGGAGAGAGAGAGAAGATGTTGGTAGATTCGATAGCTAGCTAATAGATATATAGATAGATAGATAGATAGATCTATAGCTAGATAGATAGCTAGATAGCTAGATAGCTAGCTAGCTAATAGCTAGATACAATAGATAGCTAGATACTAATAGATGGATAGCTAGATAGATGGATAGCTAGATATCACTAGCTAAGCTAGCTAGCTAGATAGATAGATAGCTAGATAATAGCTAGATAAGCTAATAGATAATAAACACTTGTTTTTTTTTTGATCAATCATTGTTTAATGGCTTAAAGCAGTGGTGGTTGTTGTTGATCTCTCTGCCCTCACTCCTCTGGGGTTCTGCGAGTTCTGCTGAAGGCCAAACATCGACACAAAAGCCCACTGTGCTGGTTGTGGACAACCACCCCCCCGCCATGAAGGTCCTGTGTGTGGTGGGGGGGGGGGGGGGTAGGTGTGTGTGTTTGTGGTGGGTGGGTGTGGGTGTGTGTCTGTGTGTGTGTGTGTAGGGGGGAGGGTGTGTGTGTGCGTGCGTGCATGTGATGCATGGAGGATACATTTTCAAAAACCCAGCATACAGGTGTCATGTTGTAGACACCATTCCCAAAGTCAGTTGGAATGTGGCTACAGAAATGGTGGTGGTGGTGGGGGGTGGGGGGTTTGGGAGGGAGACAGCCATATAGCAGAGGCCTTAATAGTGGTGAACCTGATAGCTCTAGCCAGGGAAAATGTAAATATATATATAATAATTTAACTATCTATCTATCTATCTACTATCTATCATTATCTATCATCTATCTATCTATCTATCTATCAATCTATCTATCTATCTACCTATAAAAAATAAATATAATTTTATACATGTTGTGTGTGTGGTGTGTGGACAGGTCAGGACATCTGAGGCGTCTGGGGCAGGCAGACATCAAGTGTGTCTTTGTGCCTTTCAACCAGGCTCCCTACTACATCAGAGGGGTCAGTATGTATAAATAAAATAATAATAATAATAATAATAATAATAATAATAATAATAATAATAATAATAAAAATGGGGGCTTATATAGCGCGAATTCCCCAAAAACATGGCTCACTGCGCTGTACAATCAATTAAAATTTAAATAGGTTTCCCCATAAACTAAAAAAATTTGACTAGCACAAAAAAAAAAAGGAAAAAAAAAAGCATGCACATGCAATACACAGAAATATACATGGCCAGAGAATAAAAGTAAAATAAGAGCAATATCATCAAGAAAATGTGGCAGTGCAGTACAATGAATACACACCCCCACACACACACACACACACCCCCACACACACCACACAAACACACACACAATTTATTTTATTTTATTTATCTTATATATTTATTTAATCATTTATTTATCTATTTATTTATCGTATATGGAAAACGTTCTGGTGGCTCCCAACGGTACTGGAACCATTTATATCGGTCATTTCCTTTCCAATGGATCATTCCAGTGGGGTGGGGGGGGGGGGGGGGGAGGTCTGCTGCATGGGTAACAGTTTTGACCTCCATACTTACTTACCAGGTTTGCGCTCTTAAGACTAGAAACGCAAAATCCATATCTTCCGAACTGATGGGTGCCTACTACTACCAAAATTTTTCTATTTATATTTTTTATTTTTTTTATATCAAGGAAAATAGTAAAAGCACTCCTGTATTTTTGTTTACATCCAGTCCCCGTGTGCATGCAGTTTAAAAATCTTGTCATCTGTTTTCCCACCCGGGACGCAGTGAACTAATCTTACGAAAAGCGGAACAGGATTTAACGTGTGGGGCAAGATGTTCTGTGGCGTTTGCACATGGAGCCTCGGTTTATAGCCTCAACCAAAAGGTTTTGGGGAGAGTGGGAGTCAGCACTGATGTTAACTCCAGGGAAAAATCCCCCGAAAAGGGAATTGAACCCGGTCGTCTAATTGTGAGCGTTTGTTCTGACCACACACAAAACTAATTCACCATTTTTCACATTCTCTCTATCTTTCCCCCCCCACAAAAGTAAATCACCATTTCCAAATACTATCTATCACCCCCCCCCCCCCCCCCCCCCCCAAAGGAATTCACCATTTCCACCCTTTCCCCCACTGTCCCCCCCCCACCCCCCCAAAAGTAAAATCACCATTTTCACATTTCTATCTCTACTACCCCCCCCCCCCCCCCCCCCCCCCCCCCACCAAAAGTAATCCACCATCTTTATATTCTCTCTATCTATCTATCCCCCCCAAAGTAATCCACCATCTTTATATTCTCTCTATCTATCTCCCTCACCACAGCTGACGAAGCCGATACGGGAGCAGCGTCGATGCAGCGTGAAGCTGTTGATGGGGGGACACGGAGTGCTGAACAACACACACACACACAACTTAATTAACCATTTTCACATTCTATCTCTCTTTCTTTCTTTCTTTCTTTTCTTTCTTTCTATCTATCTATCTATCTATCTATCTATCTATCTATCTATCTATCTATCTATCTATCTATCTATCTATCTATCTATCTATCTATCTATCTATGTATCTATCTATGTATCTATCTATGTATCTATCTATGTATCTATCTATGTATCTATCTATCTATCTATCTATCTATCTATCTATGTATCTATCTATATCTACCTACCTACCTACCTACCTACCTACCTACCTACCTACCTACCTACCTACCTACCTACCTACCTCCCTCCCTCCCTCCCTCCCTCCCTCCCTCCCTCCCTACCTACCTACCTATCTATCTCCCTCATCACAGCTGACGAAGCCGATACGGCAGCAGCGTCGGTGCAGCGTGAAGCTGTTGATGGGGGCGCATGGTGTGCTGAACAACAGCTTTGTCATGTCGCGCATCGGGGCGGCCATGCTGGCCTGCACTGCCAAGGCGTACGACATCCCTGTGCTGGTGTGCCACGAGACCTACAAGATCAGCGAGAGGTCCCAGACTGATTCTTTTGTCTTCAATGAGCTGGGTGAGTGGAGTTAACTATATATATATTTTTTTATTTTTTTAATTTTTTTTTTATTTATGTGCCATGAGACCTACAAGATCAGGGAGAGGTCCCAGACTGACTCCTTTGTGTTTAATGAACTGGGTGAGTTTGGGATTTGGTTTATTTATGTATATATATATATATATATAATTTTATTTGTGTGTCACGAGACCTACAAGATCAGCGAGAGGTCCCAGACTGACTCCTTCGTCTTTAATGAGCTGGGTGAGTGGAGTTAACTATATATATATATATATAAAATTTTTATTTTTATTTTTTATTTATGTGCCATGAGACCTACAAGATCAGCGAGAGGTCCCAGACTGACTCCTTTGTGTTTAATGAACTGGGTGAGTGGAGTTTGGGAGTTGGTGTTGTTGTTGTTGTTGTTGTCTTCAACAAACTGGGTGAGTTTTGAGTTTGGGAGTTGGTGTTTTAAAAAAAAAAAAAAAAAAAACTTTAAAAAAATTTATGTGTCACGAGACCTACAAGATCAGCGAGTGATCCCAGACTGACTCCTTCGTGTTTAATGAACTGGGTGAGTGGAGTTTGGGAGTTTGGGTTTATATATATATATATATATATATGTTGTTGTTGTTGTTGTTGTTGTTGTTGTTGTTGTTGTTTATGTCACGAGACCTACAAGATCAGCAAGAGGTCGCAGACTGACTCCTTTGTCTTTAATGAACTGGGTGAGTGGAGTTGTGGTTGTTGTTGTTGTTGTTGTTGTTAATGTGTCACGAGACCTACAAGATCAGCGGAGAGGTTCCAGACTGACTCCTTCATTTTTAATGACCAGGGTGAGTTTGAGTTTGGAGTTGTTGTTGTTGTTTGTTTTCTTTTAATTTATGTGTCACGAGACCTACAAGATCAGTGAGCGATTGCAGACTGACTCGTTCGTGTTCAATGAACTGATACATTTGCAGACAGGAAAAGAAAACAAATAATGGGTAGGCGCTGCACTTGTGGTGACAGGCTCTCCCCAGGGAGAGCAGCCTGAATTTCATGCAGAGAAATCTGCTGTGACATAAAAGTGGTATAAAATATAAAAAAAAATAAAATAAATCACTGCATATAAATGCAAAATCTCACCTTTGATGAATCCTGAGGTTTAGCCAAGGCAGGAAAAGAAAATGTTTTTACTATTTATTTATTTATTTAGTCTTTTATTTTGAGGAGTATGGAAGAAGCACTCATGTGCTTTAAAATTTTTTTTTATTTTTATATCCAATCCCGTGTGTATGCAGTTTTTGTCAGTGTTTGTCATCCGTTCCCCTCTGACACACAATAGCATGCTCTTCCGAAAAGCCGAACAGGATTTAATAGGTGTGCAAGATGTTCTGTTTGCGTTCGCACACGGGACCAATTTTTTTATAGTCTCATCTGAAGGACTTTTTGGGGAGGAGTGGAGTCAGCACTAAGTGCTTTGATTTTGTTGTTTTACATGATTCTGCGCTGTATAAGTTCCATACATTATTATTTGTAATATGTTAAGTCCTGTTAGTAATATGTTAACGCCTGTCAGTAATATGTTAACTCCTGTCAGTAATATGTTAACTCCTTAGCTCCTGCTAGTAATATGTTAACTCCTGCTAGTAATATGTTAACTCTTTTACTCCTGTCAGTAATATGTTAACTCCTGTTAGTAATACATGACGCTCCACCACATAATGAGTTGCATTGCACTAGAGGTCAAATTTTAGTTATTAACATTTTATTAAACTACAGTGCAGGCTATACAATACCCCCCCAAAAAAATAAAAGATTGAAAATCGGACAATTCCATAAAAAGTTATCACAAGTTGAAATGATAGACTGCAGGAAATGACAAAATGAGAACATGACAAATATAGCATCTTAATAGGTGGTCAGAACGAGGGCTTGGGCATTTTAAAAACACGTTTAAAAGCAAAAGGATACAAAATTATGATTTGATATTTCACTATAAGGTAGAATAATAACTATAGTTTTATAATCAATCGAAACGACAACCTGACCCCCACCAGCCTTTAAGGTGAGACACGGGTCCAAAAGTGGCAAAAACCATGTTTTTTGAGAATAAAATATGTGTGTAGAAGCAGGTTACTCATACTTGTTATAGATAAAAAGGTTTAGGAGTTTGAAATATTGAGTTTTGGTGGC
The DNA here is from genome assembly GCA_030674155.1 of Stramonita haemastoma. Classification (NCBI taxonomy): domain Eukaryota; kingdom Metazoa; phylum Mollusca; class Gastropoda; order Neogastropoda; family Muricidae; genus Stramonita; species Stramonita haemastoma. Next base: position 23,878,074 of record CM060350.1, on the reverse strand, counting down.
CAATTCCATGTTTCCAAGTGAAAGAAGCTGCAGGAAATACAATGAGTAATTACTTTAATTTTATGCTTCAACAGGTTGGATTCACTTTTCAAAGGCATTAAATTTGTAACTATGGTGTATTAAAATATAATTTCATAATTTCGACCACCTGTCCCCACCTTTAATGGCTCTTAGCAGAAAAGTGGGTCAGGTGCTAAGTGACTCATTTCGTGGTGGAGCGTCACATATTTTAACTCCTATTAGTAAGATGTCACTGCCGCTGTAGTCTAGTGGTTAGGGCGTTGGACTCATAATCTAAAGGTTGCGGGTTGGATCCCAGCTTTCGGCTATGGCGTTGTGCCCTTGGAAAAGGCATTCACGGCTATTTTCTCACCCCACCCAGGTGTAAAAGGGGGTACCAACCTTGTGTTGGGGGTTAACCCTGCGATAGACTGGCGTCCTATCCAGGGGGGAGTCTATGACTCTCAGTCGCTTAACGCCACAAAACCGGGATAAGCACCGGCCTGATGAGCCTTAGGCTGGGACAGACTTTAACTTAGTAAGATGTCCCTCCCTTTGGAAACGAAGATTTGACCCCGGGGTTAGCAGACTTGTTGAATTATGCAGGCGACCCTGACGATGGTGATGAGGGGTCAGAAGCAGTGTGACCCCATCGTGCCTGACTGGATGGACCTGAGGTCGCTGACGGTGCTGAACTTGATGTACGACGTCACTGCCAACTCTTACATCACCGTCTTCGTCACCGAGGTCGGCTCCATGTGTGACACCAGCATTCCTAAAATGCTGTCCCAGCAGAGCGATACTGTATGAGTCTTGAGAGATGTGTGTGTGTTTTGGGTTTGTGTGGTGTGTTGTGTGTGTGTGTGTGTGGTGTGTGTGTGGGGGGGGGGGTTTGTGTGGTGTGTGTGTGTGTGTGTTTAGGGGTGGAGGTTTGTGTGGTGTGTTTTGTGTGTGTGGAGGGGGGGGGGTGTGTGTGTGTGTGTGTTTGTGTATGTATGAGTTTGAGAGGTGTGTGTTTGTGTGTGTGTGTGGGTTGTGTGTGTTGTGTGTGTGTGTGTGTGTGTGTGTGTGTTTGGTTGAGTGTTCCTAAAGTAGTGTCCAACAGAGCAATACTGTATGAGTCTTGAGAGGTGTGGTGGGGGGGGGGGGGGGGGGGGGTGTGGTGGGTTTTGTGGGGGGTGGGGTGTGTGTGTGTGTGTGTTGTGTGTGTGTGTGTGTGTTGTGTGTGTGTGTGTGTGTGTGTTGTGTGTGTGTGTGTGTGTGGCGTGTGTGACACCACTATTCCTAACGTGGTGTCCCAACAGAGCGATACTGTATGAGTCTTGAGAGATGTGTGTGTGTGTGTTGAGTGTGTGTGTGTGTGTGTGTGTGTAGGGGGGGAGGGGGGTAGTGTGTGTGTTGTGTCTGTGTGTGGGGAGGGGTTGCTTTGTGTGTGTGTGTGTGTGTGAGACAACAGAAGTAAGAAAAACAGTGTTAGTTTTTGAACTTACACATGTATGCATGAATGTGTGTTGTGTGTGTGTTGTGTGTGTGTGTTGTGTGCGTGTATGTGTGTGTGTGTGTGAGAGAGAGAGAGAGAAGCAGACGAAGCAGACAGAAGAGAAGACGACAGAGACGAAGACAGAAGACAGACAACAGACAGCAACTGTTAGTTTTTGTACTTGTACATGCATGTGTGTGTGTGCGTGCACGTGCATGCATGCATGTTTGCGTGCATGATTTTTGGGAGGAGGGTGGGGGGAGAACATTAGAGACAGAAGGGGTGAAACTCCCCCCCCCCCCCCTCCCCCCAAAAGCACCAAAAAACCACGCCATATTTTGTTGTCAGCTTGTGCTTGTGGTTCAGTTCAATTCAAATCAAATATTTCATCATCTCTCAAAGAAATTCATGAGGGCTTCAAGCCATACATTACAAGGAGTTCATGGATTTTTTAATATTATTGTTATTCTGTGTTTCTGTATATTCCTTTTTGAAAGAAAATTATTGGGGGGGGGGGGGTGTGAATTATTTTTTTAAAGTAAAAAACATTGAAAGGAAATCTGTTTTTAATACGCACACATAGAGTTAGTAAGAAAGAAATTGGAAAAAAAGAGAAAGAAGAAGTGGAGGATTATTAAACAAGCCACCTGGTGGATCGGTGGTCTAGGAGGTAATGCGCCCTGCCTAGAAAAAAAAGTCCAGTCAGAGTGTTGCAGTGGTTCAATCCCATTTGGGCCCAAAACTTTTCCCCATCCATTAGACCATGATTGGTGGTCTGGGCACTAGTCTTGCGGATAAGACGATAAACTGAGGTCCCGTGCGTTACATATCTTTATTTGGCGCACATAAAAGAACCCACGGCAACAAGAGAGATGTCCCTGATAAAATTCTGTAGAAAAAAGCCACGTCTGATTATAGGGAAAAATACAGTTGCATGCAAGAGAAAAAAAAAAAAAAGGGTAGGCTGCTGCACTTGTGGCGACACGCTCTCCCTGGGGAGAGAGCAGCCTGAATTTCACATGAGAAATCTGCTGTGACATAAAGTTGTATGAAATAGAAATGAAATGAATTTAAAAAATTTGTTTTCTTTCCCTGGCTGTGTGTCATCACACACATTGTTTACAGCATAAAACTACAGAGAAAAAGAAAGGAAAGAAAATCTCAACAAGTAGACCCCCCTTTAAAAAAAATTTT
>CM060350.1:23871705-23874205 GCA_030674155.1 Stramonita haemastoma | reverse complement strand
AAGATTTTCAAAACTGCATGCACACGGGGACTGGATGTAAAAAAAATCACAGGAGTGCTTATTCCTATTATCCTTGATATAAAAGAATAAATAAATAAATAGAAAAATAGTGGTAGTAGTAGGCACCCATCAGTCTCGGAAGACTATGGAGTTGCGCTCTAGTCTTAAGAGCGCAAAGCCTGGGTAAGTAAGTATGGAGGTCAAACTGTTACCCATGCAGCAGACCGCACCCCCCCCCCCCCCCCCTCCCCCCCCCCCCCCCCCCCCCCACCTCCACCCACTGGAATGATCCATTGGAAAGGCAATGACCGATATAAATGGTTCCAGTACCGTCGCTGGAGCCACCAGAACGTTACCATATACAGATAAATAAATAGATAAATGAATGATTAAATAAATAAATAAGATAAATAAATAAAATAAATGTGTGTGTGTGTGTGTGTGTGTGTGTGTGTGTGTGTGTGTGTGTGTGTGTGTGTGTGTGTATTCATTGTACTGCACTGCACATTTTCTTGATGATATTGCTCTTATTTTACTTTTATTCTCTGGCCATGTAATATGCTGTGTATTGCATGTGCATGCATTTTTTTTTTTCCTTATTTTTTTGTGCTAGTCAAATTTTTCACGTCCATATGTAACCTATTTAAACTGATTCGATTGTACAGCACAGTGAGCCCATGTTTTTGGGAATTCGCGCTATGTAAGCCTCCTTTTTATTATTATTATTATTATTATCATTATTATTATTATTATTATTATTATTTATTATTATTATTATTATTATTATTATATATTATACATACTGACCCCTCTGATGTAGTAGGGAGCCTGGTTGAAAGGCACAAAGACACACTTGATGTCTGCCTGCCTCAGACGCCTCAGCATGTCCTGACCTGTCCACACACACACACACACACACACACACACACACACACACACACACACAACATGCACATGTATACATTATATATATTAGATAGATAGATAGATAGATAGATAGATAGATAGATAGATAGATTATATATATAGATAGATAGACAGATAGATAGATAGATGATGATAGATAGATAGATAGATAGATAGATTATATATATTAGATAGATAGACAGATAGACAGATAGATAAATAGATAGATAGATAGATAGATAGATAGACAGACAGACAGACAGACAGACAGACAGACAGACAGACAGACAGACAGACAGACAGACAGACAGATAGATAGATAGATATACATATATATATACATATATATATATAATATTTACATTTTCCCTGGCTAGAGCTATGAGGTTCACCACTATTAAGACCTCTGCTATATGGCTGTCTCCCTCCCACCCACCCCCACCACCACCACCATTTCTGTAGCCACATTCCAACTGACATTGGGAATGGTGTCTACAACATGACACCTGTATGCATGCGTTTTTTAAAATGTGTCCTCCATCCATATCACACAACAACACACACCACACACACACACACACACACACACACACACACACCCCACACACCCCCCCCACCCACAAACACACGCACCTACACACACACCTACCCCCACCCCCCCACACACACAAACACACACACACACACACACACATCTCCCCCTACACACACAACATACACGCAACACTACCCCCCCCCCCCCACACACACACACAGACCTACCTTCATGGCGGGGGTGGTTGTCCACGACCAGCACAGTGACTGTGTGTCGATGTTTGGCCTTCAGCAGAACTCGCAGAACCACAGAGGAGCTGAAGGCAGAGAGAACAACAACAACATCCACTGTTTTAGCCATCTAAACAACAATCGATCAAAAAACAACCACCACCACCACTGTTTTAGCCATCGAAACAACAATTGATCAAAAAACAACAATCAGTGTTTTAGCCGTCTAAACAATGATTGATTGAAAAACAACAAGTGTTTTAGCCATCTCTTTACCACCACAATCAATTGATTGATTGAAACAATGATCGATCAAAAATCAACAAGTGTTTTACCCATCTATCTATCTATCTATCTATCTATCTATCTATCTATCTATCTATCTATCTATCTATCTATCTATCTATCCATCTATCTGTCTACCACTATCCATCCCCCTCCCCATCCATCATCCATCCTTCATCGTGCCATACCAGCACATCGCTGTTCGTTTTCCAACCCACCCACAAAGTTGCAAACACCACCCATCTGTTTCTTTCTATCTAAACATATTGATCTAAAACTATCTAGTGTTCTATCTATCTATCTACTATCTACTATCTATCTAGCTATCTATCTATCTACTATCTATCTAGCTAGTAGATATCTACAACATCTCTTTCTAGCTATCCATCTTGCTGCTATCTGCTATCTATTCTAGTCTGTCTAGCTGATCTAGTCTTACTGCTATCTAGTCTATCTAGCTATCTTCTAGCTGATGATCTATCTATCTTCTATCTCTTACTCTATCTGCTAGCTATCGATCTACTCCTCTCTCTCTCTCTCTCTC
>CM060350.1:23839205-23866705 GCA_030674155.1 Stramonita haemastoma | reverse complement strand
AGAGGAGGAGGAGGAGGAAGACGACGGAGGAGGAGGAAGAGAGAGGAGAGGAGGAAGAGGAGAGGAGGAAGAGGAGGGGAGGAAGAGGAGGGGGAGGAAGAGAGGAGAGGAGCAGAAGAAGAAGAAGAGAAGAGAAGAAGAAGAAGAAGAAGAAAAGAAGAAGACAAGAAGAAAAGAACTGAAGAAGAAGATGAAGAAGAAGAAGAAAAGAAGAAGAAGAAGAAGAAAGAAGAAGAAAGAAGAAGAAGAAGAAGAAAAGAAGAATTCTGAAGAAGAAGAATTCTGAAGAAAGAAGAATTCTGAAGAAAGAAGAATTCTGAAGAAGAAGAGAAGAAGAAGAAGAAGAGAAGAGAAAAGAAGAAGAAGAAGAAGAAGAAGAAGAATGAAGAAGAAAGAAGAAGAAAGAAGAAGAAGAATGAAGAAGAAGAAGAATTCTGAAGAAGAAAGAATTCTGAGAAGAAGAATTCTGAAGAAGAAGAAGAAGAAGAAGAAGAAGAAGAAGAAGAAGAAGAAGAAGAAGAAGAAGAAGAAGAAGAAGAAGAAGAAGAATGAAGAAGAAGAATGAAGAAGAAGAAGAAGAAGAGAGAGAAGAAGAAGAAGGAGAAGAAGAAGAAGAAGAAGAAGAAGAGAGGAAGAAGAGAGGAGAAGAGGAGGAAGGAAGAGAGAAGGAGGAGGAGAAGAAGGAGGAGAGGAGAGGAGAGGAAGAGGAGGAGAAGAGGAGGAGGAAGGAGGAGGAGGAGGAGGAGAGGAGGATGAGGGGGAGGGGAGAGGAGGAGAGAGAGGAGGACAGGAGAGAACACAGCAGACATGGCACCAGCAGGGCAGATGGCAAGACAGCTGGATCCACCAGACTGTAGGTCGGCAAATTCAGGCGATGGGTCTTGATGCTGGGGGAGATACCCTGCACCGCACTGCCTCATGGTACGCCAAAACATGGCACGACAGATGAGACGAACGAGTTTATTTGTATTTATTTATAACGAGCCAGAACTCACACGACACCACGGACACGACTACCACAACTACCCCCACGCCATCCCACCGCAACTCATTAAATAAAAAAAACCCACCCACCACACACAACCTACCAACCCCCCCCTCCCCCCCCCACCCACCCCCCCCCCCCAACCACACCCCACCCCACACCAACCCCACACCCACACACCCAACCCCCACAAAACTCATGGCAGATCACAGACGATCTTGAGGTGGGGGTTGTTCTGGTGCAGGTGGCACCCCACCCCCAACACACACACACACCAGTCTAAAATCACTTGTTAGTGGATAGATGTTAAAATGAAGACACACCCACACACACACACACCTCTACCACACACACACATACACCCCCCCCTCACCCACCCACACACCCCATCACCCCCCCCACACACACACACACACACACACACACACACCCACACTACCAACCCACCACACCCCCCCCAAACCACCCACCCCCCCCATCCCCCCCAGCCCACCAACCCCAACCCACACACAAAAAACTCACGGCAGATCGCAGACGATCTTCAGGTGAGGGTCGTTCTGTCGCAGGTGGCACCCACACACACCCCACACCCACCCACCCTTCCCTCCCCACCCAACAAACACAACTCACGGCAGATCGCAGACGATCTTGAGGCGGGGGTCATTCTGGCGCAGGTGGCAACCACCCACCCCCCTCCCCTCCCCACACCCAACACCCCCAAACACCCCCCCCCCCCCCCCCCACCAACCACCCCTCCACCCCACCAACCACCACAAAAACTCACGGCAGATCGCAGACGATCTTCAGGTGAGGGTCGTTCTGACGCAGGTGAGTGAAGAAGGCCACCTTCTTGACTGTGGAGGGCTGCTGGGGGAAGTTCTGCTTGGCCAGCTTCTTCTCCACCTTCTTCTGGGTGGAGGGGTCGTCCCCCAGCACCTTGGCTGGTACCCGGGGTGGCTCCGTCTTCCCCTGGCCCCCCTCTGTGTGGAGAGAGGGAGGGAATGTATGAATGCATGTATGCATGCATGCACGTACGCACACGGTGCACACGTGGCGCACGCACAGATGCACCATGCGGCACACACACACACACGCACACACACACACAACACACACGTGTGTGCGCGACACACACAGACGCATGCATGGGCGCACACACACACACCACACACACCACAACACATATATACAAACACATCAGTGACAAACACACGCACACACACAGTCACACACACACACACTACACACACACCCCACACACATCACACAACACACACACACACACAAACACACACACACACACACACACACAGAACACACACACACACACACACACACACACACAAAACACACACACACACACCCCTCCACACACACACATACAACACATTACACTCACACACGTGACGAAACTGACGCTGCCACACACACTACACACTACCACACACAACAACAACCACTCACATCACACACACTACACATATTGACACACACACACTACAACACACTTCACACACAGTCACACACAACACACACTCACACATGCCACTACACACTACACATTACGCCACACACACACTACACACATACACATTACACCACACACACACACATACACACACACTATCGATCACACACTACCTACACATTACACACACCACACACTACCACTACACAACACACACATTCACACACTTCACACACCACACATACACACACGCACACACACACACACACACACACAACACACACTGCCACACACACTACTGCCACACACACTACACACTACATGTCCACTACACACTACACACCATTGTCCACACACATAGCACACCGCTGTCATACCACTGAACTGACTGTCCACTACACACTACACACCACTGTCCACTACACACTACACACCACTGTCACTACACACTACACACCACTGTCCACTACACACTACACACCACTGTCCACTACACACTACACACACCACTGTCCACTACACTTACGGGGGGCAGCTGTCTGGGCTCCTTCCTTCTTAGCAAGCTTGGCGGCTCTCTGGGCCTCTGCAACAAGCAGAAACATTTTGCAACAAGACATTCAGAAACATCCTGCAACAAGCAGACACATTCAGAAACATCTGCAACAAGCAGACACATTCAGAAACATATGTTTAAACAACAACATCATTCAAAGAAGCCTTCACCTTTAAAAAAAAAAAAAAAGACACTCCCCCAACCACCCCCCTCCCCCAAAAAAACCAAGCCCTCACCTGCAGAGCACGTCGCTCCGCTTTCAACTCCGCCTTTGTCTTCTGCGGCGCCGCCGCCGGCGACGCTTCTCCGTCACCTTGACCTTGACCTTGGCCCTGACCTTGACCCTGACCTTCACCTTTCTTGTCCCCTTTCGGTTTCTTGCCGCCACCGCCACGCTACTGGGCTTGCCCCCTTGCTCTGAGGAAGGTGGAGGAGGAGGAGATTGAGGGGAAGCTGAAGCAGCAGCAGTGGCAACAGCTCCAGAACCAGAGGTCTTCACAGGGGGGGAGCTTTCAGCCTTGTTACCTTTGGACTTCTTGCCTTTTTTCCCTCCTCCGCTCTTGGGGGGTGATTTCTCACTGGGGGTGCCGTCGCTGGCTGAGGCTGCTGCCACGTCGCTGGTCGAGTTTTCCATTTTATTTTGTTGGGGGTTGGTTTTGGGGTTTGTTTTGTTTTTTTCTTGAAGACTGTAAGCGAGATTTCTCTTTTCACTGAAACATTGTATGCAGAGTGGAATGTTTAGACATTTGAAGTGGCCTCTATTAGAAAAAAAAAAGAAAAAAAAAAAAAAGAAGAAAGTACTGTCAGTCAAAAACACTTTAATCATCCCATAATGGGCAATCACAAGAGCAGAGATAGGAAAAAGACCAAAAAGGAATAAATGGAGCCTACACTGATTCAATATTTATAAATAGCCTAGCTGATCATAAAGGCTATACAGGGCTGTCAACAGGTTACTTCATCGGAGACTATAAGTATAAATCGAGGTCTCATGTCTGAACCCACGCAGAACATCTGATCTTGCACGCATGTTAAAACCTGTTCCCCTTTTCAAAAGAGTTGGCCACTGTGTGCTGGTGGGAACAGGTGACAAAATTTACATAACTGCATACACACAAGGACTGGATGAAAAAAAAGCACACGGATACTTATTCCTTTATCCTCGAAATAAAAGAACAAACAAATAAATTTACAAACTTAGGCTAGTCTCTAACACATCAATTTGCAAACACTGAGCAAAATTTCTTTTTAATTTCCTTGCTCAGCTATAGCTCCAAGGTTCACCAATGATGGTGAGATTTTGTGTATAAACTACCAAGTTTGTAAATTTATTTATTTGTTCTTTTATTTCGAGGATAAAGGAATAAGCATTCGTATGCTTTTTTTTTCATCCAGTCCTTGTGTGTATGCAGTTATGTAATTTTATACACAAAAAGCGACCACTTTTGTCCATCATTAAAGTACCCACATTCCAACTTTGGGGATGTGTGCTGTGTATGTTCATGTTTTCCATTACCACCAAACACTATCTCTGCAGCACTTTATAAAAAATGATCATGTTTGTTACTAGGACTAGTACAGTAGTAGGAGTCATACTCTATGAGTATGAGGACTTGCTAAGTAGTAGACCAGTTTCAACATTTACATTTTAATGCATGATGAAATAGCAAGGTACGTCCAGTTCTAAAAGAACACATAATATGCTATTAATAGTAATACACCAACTTAACCAACCAGCTTCTTTGTTTGTTTTTCCTCTCTGATTTGCTTTAAACTTGCATACTTATCACAACATAAACATGGCCTACTGACGACCATTAGTGGCACAACTGGTGATCATATCAGATGAGATATATTATAATGCTCCAAGTGTATCAGTGTATGACATACTAGGCTAATGTAATGGCATGCTGCATAGTATAAGTGGTAGACATTGTGACTGTCAGTTGCCATATAATTCGATTTCACAACTAATAAAAAGTTGGGTGAGCTATGATCCAAATTCTATGCACAATATCAGAATATGGCTTGTGGAGTTTTGTAAGTTAGCTGAAATCCCCATCATCCTGGCAAAGTGCATTTTATTAAAATATTACCTATACCATCATGGTTCACTCTGTGTGTGTGTGTGTGTGTGTGTGTGTGTGTGTGTGTGTGTGTGTGTGTGTGTGTGTGTGTGTGGGGTATCACTGTGTCAGTGTGTGTCAGTGTGTGTGTGTGTGTGTGTGTGTGTGTGTGTGTGTGTGTGTGTGTGTGTGTGTATGTGTGTGTGTGTGTGTGTGTGTGTGTGTGTGGTGTTGTGGGTATGTGTGTGAATTTTTATTAATAATAAGTATCACTATTTGTGATGCATTGCATCATGTGTAAGATTAGAATAAGTTGAATGCTGATCTGCAACCGCTTTGATCTATTTTACAAGAGAGCACTATATTCCATTTTATTATCAGAAGTAGTACTTAACAAAAACTGGCCCAGGAAACCATAAACAGATGGATCTTAGACGACACTCGACAGTGAGTACGCAAGTCCTACTTACTTCAAGTAGCAGACTTCTCACCTAGTTATCTAACTCAGACACGCACTAAGCATGAAACCATTGTCAGCATCTCCCACTCTTTTCATTCTTGCTTTTATAATAACAACCACAATTAAAATGACATTCAACAACAGCAGAGAGAAGAACTTGCCTCAGACCTCACCTGGTTCACAACACTTTTCAAGCTCTTCAATTTCATCACATCGGAAACGGAAATGGTACGGTCTATCATAAATCCAGAGTTACCTACCGTAACTACACGAAACCAAAAAGACGGAAGCACATAGTGGATGAGGCGGTACAAATTGTTTTGAACAATAATGTGGTACTTTCAGTCAGCGACAGACGAAGAAAGAAGATTCCTGATATTACCTGGCAAAGAGTATGTGTTAGGTAGACGAGACTGTGATATTGTGATCGAAAATGATCAAAGTGTTAGTCGAAAGCACGCCATTTTATCAGTATCGCACAGCGAAAGCAACGTTACCAACATCAACAAACCGGCATCGCTAACACTGAAAGATGTGTCCAAGTTTGGTACCATCGTCAGTAATCAGAAAGTCAAAGGACAGCGGACCTTACAAGACGGTGATGAAGTGCGCTTTGGGACTCCCAAATCGGTACACAGAGTGGTTTATGAACCATTCATCGTTACCACTTCGTGTGTGGATGGAGCAGGCAAGAAAGAGGTACGCTCACTGGTGTGCCAGATGGGAGGCCATGTGTCCAACGAATGGCGCAGAGACTGTAGATATCTGGTTATGAAGTCAGTCACAGTCACTGTCAAGGTGGTCTGCGCTCTGTTGTCGCTCAAACCCATCGTCACTGTCCAGTTTCTCCACAATCTCCTCGGCTTCTACAAAGGACACCTCAAAGAAAAACCTCAACCGGAAAACTACCTGCCCCCAGTCACGGATCGGCTGATTGAACCCGGAGTGTCGTTCCAGACAAACGCGAAAAGGTCGAGCGTTTTCGTGGGGATGAGTTTCTACTTTCTGAGCAAGAAACAGTTCCAGAAAATGAGTGTGGCTGTGGAGCTGGGAGGGGGTGTGCCTTTTCTGAACGACGGTCCAGAAGATGCTGACATGCAGGCCTTTGTAGAGGACAACACAGTTGTCATGAATCCTGTTCCAGAGGAGCTGGGGAATGCCCAACATAAAGAATGGGTGGACAAGGTATGTTCGTTTTTTGTTTTTTTGTTTTTTGTGTGTGTTTTTTAATATTGAAAAAAAAAAACCTCTTACACATTGCCAACAATACAGAAGAAGAAGAAGAAGAAAACATCTTTCAATCTGTCATCAATACTGAAACAAAATCTTACATTCTGTCGTAAGTAAGGAAAGACCGCTTAAACTCTGCCAACAATACTGACAAAAACTCTTCTACACTTTTGTAATAATAATAATAAAATAATAATAATAATAATAATAAATCCTCCAACACTTTCATTAATGCAAACACCTCTCACAGTCTGTCTGTACTACAGAAAACAGATATGCCACACCAGGTTGTATTGCTTTGTTGTGACATTTTAAAAAAGATGTTATATGCAGTTTTAGAGTTACAATTATCATTGTTTTTTATTTGTTTGTCCGTCGATGACCTCCAAAACAGCAAAGGAGGCAGCTGCTGTTTCAGAAACTGGGCAGAAATTTGATTATAGTGGAGATGCCTTGCCCACAGTACATCCCCACTCTCTCGGCCAAGAGGGCATAAGGACAGTCAGCGTTGGAGATGTTCTCCAAAGGCCAACTAACCCCCAGGGCTGCAGCACATAAGGACTGTGCAAGTCAACTCTAGTCAGAGAGTCATAGTCGATTACTAAAGACTAAGCTGTAAAGTGGCATTCCTTGAGTGAGAAAGCCACCGATCATACAACCTGTCACTTTGTTGTTGCCCCCAGCATCAATGGTTTAATCAAGAACTGGGATAAAGTCCATGTGCTGAAGGCTGACATGGTATAGATCTCACAACCTGTCTGTTGTTTAGGATTCGTGTGTGTTTGGGTTTTGTTCTTTGTTTCCAGGAGTTTCCTTGGGGTTTTTTGTTGTTGATTAGGTTTGTTTTGTTTGTTTTTAAACTTTTTTGGTTTGGGGGGGGGGGATCATCCAAGGGGGAGGGGGGGGAGGACAGGATAGCCTAGTGGTCAGAACATTGCGCTCGCAGTTTGATGACCTGGGTTCGATTCCTGTTTGAGGGGTTTTTCCCCCTGGGGTTAACATCAGTGCTGACTCCACTCTCCCCAAAAGTCCTTCAGATGAGACTATAAACCAAGGCCCAGTGTGCAAACGCACGCAAACCATCTTGCACACATGTTAAATCCTGTTCCGCTTTTTATAAGAGTAGGCCATCGTGTGCCAGTGGGAACAGATGACATGATAAAAACTGCATACACACGGGGCCTGGATGCAAAGAAGCACACAAGTGCTTATTCGATTATCCTTGATTAAAAAAAAGAATTTATAAATAAATTCACTGTAGGGTCACAAGTTTGAAGGCTCTCTGTCTAAGTCTAACCAAAGGGCTAGTTACCTTACATTTACACTTACAAGCACATGTATATCTGCATACGTGTAATAATACATGCATACATGTACATACGCATGCACATTTTAGTCCTTTTTTAATTTATTTTTTGTAACAAATTTTTTTTCTTCAGGTTTTGGTTACAAAGTAGAATTTTATCAATCATTCATGTATATTCTGACATGACGAAGCAAGAAATTTAGAAAGAGTAAAATAGGAAAACAAACAAAAAGGAACAAGACCACACCTATAATATGCACCTAAACAAATATAACAGTAACACAGTAAACACATCACAGTTTATATATATATTACTTACCACTACCAGTATACATCTTTTTTGCATTTCTTTTGTGGCTTGTTTACCCTGTCAGTTTTGACTTGGTTGGGGAGCAAGTGTACAATTTATGAATTATAAACATACATGTCCACCACACACACACACAACCACACACACACACACACACACACACACACACACACACACACACACACAGACACACACACACACACACACACACACACACACACACACACACACACAACACACACACACACACACACACACACACACACACACACACACACTACACACTACACACACACACACACACACACACACACACACACATGTATACACACACATTTCAGTCATTCTAACTAGTGAAAAATATGTTGTATTCATGAATAAATTATGAAGTGTTTATTTTGCTGTGTCAATAAGTCCATGTGATTTTTAGATTTATGTCAATAAATAATTTCTGACTCTGATTCACACACACTATATACACTCACATGCGCATACACACACTACACACACACACACACACACACACACACACACACACACACACACACACACACACACACACACACACACACACGCACACACGCACACACACACGTACACACACACAAAGCACATGAATGCTTATTCCATTATCCTCGAAATAAAAGACTAAATACACACACACACACACACACACACACACACACACACACACACACACACACACACACACACACACACACCTCCCATTCTTTCTTTTTAAAACATTAATACCTGGTAATGTACTTGACTCTTTTTTTTTTTTTTGACCTAATCAATTCAGGTAAATTTCCTTTTTTTTTCTCTAAATCCTAACTCTGTATGTTCAGGTGAGCAAGTTCCTCCAGAAGAAAGGCAAGTTCATGGTGCAGGACGCAGAAATCGGCTATGCAGCGCTGTACGCCTCGACCCACACCTACTGCAACCCTGACAGGGACGTGAGCCACCTCCTGCCAGGAGCTCTCCCCTCCCAGAGCCTGACCCAAGCCCCCAGCTTGTCCTCCCAGCTGGATTCCACCCAGGTGGAGAACACCCATCACCACCACCAGCCCTTCAGGAAACCAGCTGCCCCTCCCTGTTCAAAACAACCCCGGGGTAGTAAAACCACCCACCAAGATTCTCCTCATTCTTCTGAGAGGTCGGCACCCACGTCCAACATCTCGCAAAAAGCCATGTCAGTCTGGGGTTCGAACCGCGGACAGGAGGAGGAGGAAGATCGCGCAGAGGAAAAGGAACAGGTGTTCACGGTCCCTGAGAGTCTGACAGAGAGCGTAGCGCTACGAGTGAAAAGCGAACACCTGACAGAAGAGAAGATGGACACAGGTTTGTCGTCATTTCCTAAATCTCCGCCGTTTGGGAGTAAGAAGACGGTGAAAGTTGAAGAAGACATTTTTTCCGCCCAGCACGGAGCGAGGTCTGAGCCGCTTTCGGAGATTTTGCCCGACACCAAGCCGTGCTCCGTGAAAGGGGAGAGCACAGGAGAGGAGGGGGGAAGGAGGAGGCCCATACTCTTGCTGGACGATGAAGAAGACGACGACGAGGTGCAGGTCAGGAAACCGCCCCCCTCCACAGCTAAACGCAGGTTTCCGCGTCTCGAGGATGAGGACGACGATCCGTTTGATTTTGTGAAGAAGAAAGCCAGGACTACACGCCCGGAGCCGGTTCCCTCACAGAGAGAGAGTGTGTCAGAGGGGAGAAATCAGCAAGAGACGTTGTCTGTGTCCCCATCCACAAAGAAGCAGAAGACGGCCGATCAACAACAGCGGCGTGCAATTATCGATGACGTTGCTGAAGTGGTTGAAGAGTCGATGGACGAGGAAGACGACGTCCATCCTTTCGACGCGGGTGAAGGTCGAGGTCAAGGCCAGAAGTGGGGTTCAGGCCGAAAGAGGCAGACCTCGCGATCCCCGTCCCCTGCCCCAGCCTCCAAGAAGGGAAGAGGGGGCAGGAGAAACCTGTCCCCGGAAAGCGGCAGAGATTCAGACGAGGAGGAAGAAGCGTCGTCAGCTCGCTCCGTGAGAGGAAGAGGGATGCCGAGATCCCCCTCTCCCAAACAGAAAACCGCACCCCCCAAATCTTCGTCGTCGTCCAAGGCTGGGGATGCGGACCTGCCAAAGACGTCAGAATCCCCGCTCCCCCCTACATCCTACAGTGAGAACGCTGCATCATCCTCCAGTCCTGCCCCCTCTGGTTTTCAAACCACGCGCCAACACCAACCGAAAAAAGACGAGATCGCGGTCGACCCCAAACTCGACAAAGAAAACGTGGACGTTCCAGCCATGGTGATCCAGTTCGAAAACCTTGTCGTCAAGAAAAAACCACGCCCAACGACGACAACGACCGAAGACCAGTCGGGCGTTCCTGAGGGCATGATGCGGTGGCAGGGCCGAATCGTCCCCAACTTCAAAAACTTCAGGAAGACACAGCACTCGGGGGCAGACAGGCTGCCTACGATCATTGGGGGTCGAGATCTGGTGGAGCATTGTCGGTCTGACAACAGAATGATGGAGGATTGGCTGAGGGATATGACAGAGGCTGAGAGTCAGCAGCAGCAGAGAGACAGGGAGGCGCAGCAGCTGTTTGACTTCAAGCCTACAACAGGAGGAGGAGGGAGAGGGAGGAGGGCTAGGCGGTAGGTAGTGTGGTGTGGTGTGGGGGGGGGGCAGTGGTATGGACTACAGTGCACAGACAATTGCAAGGGTTCAGTCGTGTAGCGTTTTAGTGGGGCACAGTGGTATGGACTACAGTGCACAGACATGTGTAAGGGTCTACCAAAAAAAAAAAAAAAAACCAAACGAACAAAAACAAAAAAACTAACCCTGCAAGGATCCAATTCTATATATATATATAATATATATATGTGTGTGTGTGTGTGTGTATATTATTATATATATTATATATATATATAGAGAGAGAGAGAGTACAAGTGTTTTAGTGGGGCACAGTGGTATAAATACAGTACACAGACACTTGCCAGGGTTCAGTCCTGTGTATAGAATAGGAGTG
Source organism: Stramonita haemastoma (assembly GCA_030674155.1). NCBI lineage: Eukaryota > Metazoa > Mollusca > Gastropoda > Neogastropoda > Muricidae > Stramonita > Stramonita haemastoma. The sequence continues at coordinate 23,855,303 of CM060350.1, read as the reverse complement.
GTTTTAGTGGGGCACAGCAGTATTGACAAAAGGGCACAGACAATTGGAAAGGTTCAATCCTGTGTATGGAAGTGTTTTTTTAGTGGGGCACAGTGGTATTTACACAGTGTACAGACATGTGTAAGAGTCTACCAAAAATAAACAACAAAAAACCCAACAAAACCTGCAAGGGCTCATATATATATATATATATAGAGAGAGAGAGAGAGAGAGGGAGGTTTTAGTGGGGCATAGCAGTATTTATACAGTGCATGCACAGACACCTGTAAGAGCCAACAAAAAAGAAAACAAACAAAAACCCTGCAAGGGCCCAATTCTATATAGTTCTGTAGAGAGAGAGAATACACGCGTTTTAGTGGGGCAAAGCAGTATTTATACAGTGCAAAGACAACTGCAAGAGCCCACCAAAAAAAAAACAAAAAAAACCCTGCAAGGGCCCCCAATATCGAATACAAGTGTTTTAGTGGGGCACAGTGGTGTAAATACAGTGCACAGACACCTGCAAAGGTCCAATACTGAATAGAACCCGGTGTGACATAGCTTGCTGTGTATTTACAATGTTCAGATCAACAAGAGGTAGGGTTGGGTTGATTTTGGGGGGGGGGGGGGGGGGGGGTTGCTGCCTCATCTTCTGTGACATTCCTATCCCTGCTGTTACCACGTGCTCATTTCAATCTCCCCGCCACAGCCATACTCCAGGTTCATTATGTCTCATCCTCAGGGTCGGAAGTCTACCGGGAGCTCATCAATATTAGGTCGCCATGGGCCCACCAGCCAGAGGGGCCCTGCACTGCTGCTGGGTCACTTTGGTGGTGTTCAGTGGTGCCTGTTCTGAGCTAACATACGCAGGACACCACCTACTAGGCCCCCTACTAACGACAGTATTAGCTCAGTCGCGGAGCCAGACTGAGTGAGACGCCCACCCAAGGTGAACACACCACAACGTCCCTCCAACGACCTTCCCCCTCGAACCTCCAACCCCAAAGGCTTTGACTCAAATTCTCTATAAGCACAGAAGCGAATGGGAAAACCGAACCTGAGGTCACCATGAGACCAGAGCAACCAGGGCCATGGAATCAGAGGCAATTTGTTCATTGCATGATTGATGAGGATGATATAATGATGTTGCTATGAAAGTGCATCCGCTTTGAGACTACTTGACAGGGCTGTACTCTACGCTTATTATCTTAATATATCCTGGCATCAACCGGGCCCGAGAGATACAGACACATGCAGTGTTGGTCAGGTAATTTGAGCAACACTCTCAAATTCGCATCCGTAAAGTGGATGAACCTCAACTGTGTGGTCCCAGTCTTCCCATTGAGCCCACACCACACTCACTCTGGGTAGGAGTCAAAGCTCAAAAAATCCCTATGACTCTTATGGGCATCAAACCCACGACCTTCCAGTCTGGAATCCAAGGCGCTAACTACTGCACCATGGCGGCTGGTCAACAGGAGGGAGGTAGTCATGTACAGCCACCTGCTTTTTTCCTTTCTTTCTTTTTTTTTTTTTTAATGTACAGCCATCTTCCTCTGCTGCCAGAGGATGGAACACAGCTTCTGCATGCATCGTCATTGTGTATCATGTGTTCAGCATACATAGTTTGTGCATGTTGCATTAACTAGTCACAGTTTGTGTATTTATTACAGAACCTAGTCGCCTGGGTGGATCAATCTACTACAGAGGGTGGAAGACCGTGGGGAGGGGAGGAAGCTGGTTGCAGAATCTTCAGTTGTGCCTCCACGGTCCACAGGACTACGGGACAGGTGATGGTTAAGTCATCGGTGCATTGCCTTTTTTTTTATCTTCACTAAATTATATTTCTCAGAAGAAACAAATGCCAAAAGCCAAACCAAAAACTAGGCACACACACACACACCCAAAGAGAAGACCAGAGAAATGTATTATTACAATTTTGCAGCTGTGTTTTTTTCTTTACAGAGAAATATTCATGAATGCTCCTTTGTAGTTGAAAAAACTTCACAGGGTATCATTGTATAGATTGTAGTTGTCAGTGACAATGTCTGGTGACATGGATTATAGTTGATGTCTGTTTTTGGTGACATGGATTATAGTTGATGTCTGTTTTTGGTGACATGGATTATAGTTGATGTCTGTTTTTGGTGACATGGATTATAGTTGATGTCTGTTTTTGGTGACATGGATTATAGTTGATGTCTGTTTTTGGTGACATGGATTATAGTTGATGTCTGTTTTTGGTGACATGGATTATAGTTGGTCTGGTGACATGGATTTTAGGTGATGTCAGTGAGTATGTCTGGTGTAGAGTCTGAATCTGTCATACAAGTTTGTCAGTTCCACCAGAAGCAATTCCTGTGAGAGTGCATGCACATGCTGGCTCCTGCTCTCTCTCTCTCTCTCTCTCTCTCTCTCTCTCTCTCCTCTCTCTCTCTCTCTCTCTCTCTCTCTCTCTCTCTCTCTCTCTCTCTCTCTCTCTCTACACACACACACACACACACACATACACACCATGTATGCCTCAAGACACACTTATTTCAAACCTAAGATCTTCGCTGTCTGTTTCCAACTCCTGTATGTCCCTGCTTTCAACATCTGAAATTCGCTTCACCCTGCCAAAGTGTACAACCTCTATAGGTGTGTGTGTGTGTGTGCATGTGCGCATGCATGCGTGTGTGTGTGTGTGTGCATGCGTGCGTGTGTATATTCGAATTTGCTAATACTTTGAATTGTCATCGATTGCTTGTGTGTTGTATAGGTCAAATGCAAGTGCTTTGATTTGTTTTTGCAAGATATAACGCTATATTATATAAATTCCATGCAATATTATTTTTATGCACACACACTGCGAGCACGCACACACACACACACACACCTGAAGGAAGAGATGACAAAATTCACAAAATTGCATACACACAGGGACAGGGTGTAAAAAAGCAAAGAATAAAATTTTATAAAATAAATGAACAAATGACGAAGAAATGCATTAAAGGCATGCCATGATGATACACCAGTATTATTATTGGTTATGGTCGCCGTTATGTGTTCAAATCAGCTTTGAATAAATTTGCTGTTCACAAAAATGTTGGAACATTAGAGTGATGATGTTGTGTGAATGATGTCATTGGTGTAATGTTCTCCATGCTGTATGCTCTAGACAGTTCTCTTCTGTCAGTATGCTGCACAGACATAGATAGGAGTTTTGTTTGGTTGTTGTTGGGTCTTGTTTGGTTGGTTGGTTTTATCATTGTATTATTTTATTTGTTCTTTTATATCAAGGATAAATGGAATAAGCACTCTTGTGCTTTTTTTACATCCAATCCCCGTGTGTTTGCAGTTTTGTAAATCTTGTCATCTGTTCCCACTGACATACAATGGCCTACTCTTGTGCAAGATGTTCTGCATGCATTTGCACAGGGCCTCGGTTTATAGTCTCATCCAAGGACTTTTGGGAAGAGTGGAGTCAGCACTGATTTTAACTCCAGGGGAAAAATCCCCTCGAACGGGAATCGAACCTGGATCATCAAATTGCCAGTCCAATATTCTGACCACTGTTTGGGGGGGGGGGGGGGCGTTCCTCAGAGATACAGCTCAGTCTCTGTGAGGAAGACAGCTGTGTGCTACAGGGTCCTGCCAGCCTCCATAGAGGATTGATTGAACACCGGTTGAAGTATCTTCACTAGCTGCTAGACATGGTAATGGTAAACGTGTCCCATAACCTGTGTGGTCGTAGGGGAGCAAGGCATCAGAGACCTCAGCTTCTCTAGGGGCCAGCATGTTGAGGGCGGTGCCCATCTCCTCTCCCGTGCTGCTTTACCTTCCCTGACCCTAAAGAGGGCAGGTACCCATTACAGCTGGGTGAACTGGGGGACTGTACTGAAGCCAAGGTGCGCAAACGGTCACCCACCCAACTGGTAACCATGCTCCACACTACTTAACTTGACTGGGGGGGAAAGCGAGGCTCTGACCACTTAGCTAGCCCACCCCCAGTGTAACACGCTCAAAACACTACCGCGCACTAAACACTACTGTTGTGGTTTTGGTGTTAGGCTTTCATGCCATAACCACTACCGTAGTGACTTTGGCACATGCTGTAAACACTACCTTAGTGACTTTGGCATACACTATGAATACTATCTCTAAGCTGAAAACACTAGGGCTTACACGCCAGATTGACTGACTACCCACGCCAAAAACACTACCGTCATTCGTCAATAAACACTACTGCGGTTGTTTTCGTGGTTTAGACATTACGCTGAAAACACTATCCCAGTATTTTTAAGACCAATACCTTCGGCAGAAAAAGCTAAATCGACACAACGCAAACGGACATGTACATGGGGAAAATGAGAAGAAAAAAAAATTACTTTCGGTTTCTCTTTTAAAATGAGAAATCAAATGCAGCCTTACTCACGCTTTTCTTTTCTTCTTGGAAACAGGATTTGGTTTCTGTTTGAAAGATTCCACGAAATGTCCAGCCAGTTTTGCTACACAGCTCAATTGTTATAGTGTGCACTTTACAGACTATGACGTTTAAGAACGACAACCCCCTTCCTCCCCCCTTTTTCCCCTTCTCTTCCACCCCCCCCCCCTTTCCCCTTGTCTAGAAAGGTGTTGATGTTGGTAATAAATGGCCTACTGTAAGAAATTATCGACTTCTACAGCAGAAATACCCGATAGGCTATATGCAATTTTTTCAGCTTCACATTTTCTTGTGTTGCCTACACTAAAATGTAAAATGTGTTGAGATTTGCCTTCAGCCTTGACAAGCTCTTAACATAACAACCTGCACTCTCTTTAAAGGAGAAAAAATCCCTGAAGTCGGAGTATGGCTGCCTATATGACGAGGTACTTGAAAACAGTCATACAGGCAAACTTCTCATTCAGTGTCCCATATCAATCTCACAGTGATTCTTATTTATTTATTTATTTATTTATTTATTTATGTATTTATTTATTTATTTTATTCTTTTATATCGAGGATAAAGGACTTGAAAACAGTCATACAGGCAAACTTCTCATTCAGTGTCCCATATCAATCTCACAGTGATTCCCATTTTATTTATTTTATTCTTTTATATCGAGGATAATGGAATAAGCAATCATATGCTTTTTTTATATCCACTCCCCGTGTGTATGCAGTTTTGTAAATGTCATCTGTTCCCACCGGCACACGCTGGCCTACTATTACGAAAAGTGGAACAGGATTTAACGTGTGCGCAAGATGTTCTGCATGCGTTCGCACACGGGTCTCGGTTTATTGTCTCATCCGAAAGACTTTTGGGGGGAGTGGAGTCAGCACTGATTTTAACTCCAGAGAAAAAATCCCCTCGAACCCAGGTGGGATGTGTGAGTCAAAAGTGCACATTCTGGGTGACAGACCCCCCAAGAGTGTTAAGCTGAGGAACAACTGCTAAGGAATACCATAAGTGGATGAGAAGAGAGATCTAGATCTAACTGAAAACCATACTACTGCAGGCTGCCTTTTCGTGTGGGGGTGTCACCAGAGCTTACGTTAATGAGGGAAAGGGTTCTTTGGCAGCATGCGGAGACAGAGACATCCGAAAAATGAGAGACAGTTCAAGACATACACCAGATGCTGTGTAACCATTAAAAAAAAAAAAAAAGCTTCTGCCTCTCTGTGAAATTCAGAAAAGCACAAGTAGTAGTAGTGCCAGCAGTCAGGGAAGTTCCTTAAAGTCCTTAAATTTTTTGTTGTTTTTGTTTTGGTTGTTTGTTTTGTTGTTGTTGTTTTTTGGGGGGTATGTTTTCAAAGGCCTTGATATTCCTTAAAGATCAGGCATTTGCCAACAGGTGCTAAAAACGTGCTTCAATTTGTCTAGTCTCCTACATCAACAAAGGGCTGAGAGAGGGGGGAGGAGGAGGACGTTGTCTGAAGACAGAAGGGGGTGGGGGTGTCAGAGGCCACGTGCAAAGTGCCCACAATGGGTATCCTTAGTATATAGGTAAAGGTAGAGGTGTCCCATAAACCTACGTGGTCGTAGGGGAGCGAGGCATCAGAGACCAGCTTCTCTAGGGCCAGCATATTGAGGGCAGCGGCGCCCATCTCCTCTCCCTCACTGCTTTACCTTCCATGACCCTAAAGAGGGCAGGTATCCATTTACAGCTGGGTGAACTGGGGAAACTGTACTGAAGTCAAGGCGCGGTCACCCATCCAACTGGTAACCACGCTCGACGCTGCTTAACTTGACTGGGGGAAAGCGAGTGCTCTGACCACTGAGCTATCCCGCCCCCTATCCCGAAGCCAAAGTGGCCAGAACATCAGATCACATTCTAAACCACATGCATGTGCTGATTCCATATCCTCTGATGTTCCTAAGTTCATCCTAGGTCACGTGGTTACCTGTTCACTCCCTAAAACGCTGAAGAACTGTGAACAGCTCGTGACCTGCTCCACGTGCAGAAACAAGATCCTTGACTTGTGCGCTATGGGCGTACAAATCATTGCCATTACCTCCCCTCCCACTGCATCCGACCACAACTGTGTTCTGCTAGCACCCATTTATTTATTTTATATTGAGGATAATGGAATAAGCACTCATGTGCTTTTTTACATCCAGTCCCCTGTGTGTATGCAGTTATATAAATCTTGTCATCTGTTCCCACAGGCACACAATGGCCTACTCCTCCGAAAAGCGGAACTGGATTTAATGTGTGCGCCAAAATGCTCTCCTTGTGCTCGCACACGGGGCCTCGGTTCACAGTCTCATCCGAATGAGTTTTGGGGAGAATGGAGTCAGCACTGATCTGAACTCGAGGGGAAAATATCCCCTTGAACGGGACTCGAACCCGATTCCCATGAAAGTGGTGGTTAGCCTAAGTGGATGAAATGCTGAGGTCAAGCAGACGATTCGGTTTCTAGTCGCGGCAGGGGACGGATAGCTCAGTGGTCAGAGCGCTCGCTTTCCCTCAACCAATGTCAAGCAGCGTTGAGCTTGAGCGTGGTTACCAATTGGATGGGTGACCGTTTGCGCCCCTTGGCTTCAGTACAGTCCCCCCCCCCCCCCCCCCCCCAAGCTTCAAATGGGTATCTACCCTCTTTAGGGTCAGGGAAGGTAAAGCAATGAGGGAGAGGAGATGGGCGTCGACCTCAATATGCTAGCCACTAGAGAAGCTGAGGTCTCTGATGCCTCGCTCCCCTACGACCACATAGGTTATGGAACACCAAAGAAAGAAGAAGTCCAAGCAGGTCAGAAGTCAGCTACTTGTTTGAACTGCAGCTAATTATACTGCCATGGTTGATCAGAAGTCAGTTTAGATCACGAGACTTAACGAGTTCGATTTCCCGTTCGAGGGGATTTTTCCCCTGGAGTTAATATCAGTGCTGACTCCACTCTCCCCAAAAGTCCTTAGGATGAGACTGTAAACCGAGGCCCCGTGTGCGAAACGCACACAGAACATCTTGGGCACATGTTAAATCCTGTTCCGATTTTCGTAAGAGTAGGCCATTGTGTGCCGGTGGGAACAGATGACAATATTTACAAAACTGCATACAAACGGAGACTGGCTGAAAAAAGCACACAGTGCTTATTCCATTATCCTGGACTACAATACAATGAATACAATACAATACAATCCTCAATATAAAAGAAAATAATAATAAATAAATAAGGCTTAACTTCTGTGGCCAGTGCTTTCAATGTTTCAATCACTGCATCACCATGGAAAAGATGCAATCATTTAGCTCAACTTCTTTGTTTTGTTTTTGTGAGATCAAATTTTCACAATTTCCTATCATCAATTATGATGTGATAGAATCACATGTGTAGCCTCGGGAGTACTGGATAGGGGATCTTTGTTTTCCTACTCCTATTGTGATGGACATGAATAATTGAGCATGCATCTCTCTCTCTCTCTCTCTCTCTCTCTCTCTCTCTCTCTCTCTCTCTCTCTCTCTCTCTCTCTCTCTCCTCAGCTCAACTTCTGTTCAGTCTGTGGATACAAGAAGAAGGTGGCAGGATGGTTAAGACGTTTGCCTACCAACAAGTAAACTGTGAGGTTCTGGGTTGATTCCCAGCCTCGCCCTTTCTTTTCAGTTTGACGAAAAACTCAAACTGAATGTCCAAGTCTTTCGGGTGAGACTATAAACCGAGGCCCCGTGTGCGAACGAGGGCAGAACATCTTGCACACACGTTAAAAATCCGTTCCGCCTTTGGGAAGAGTAGGCCATTGTGCCGTTAGATTGGATGACAGAAAGAAAACAGCATACACACAGGTGTTGAGTTTAGACACTATCCCCGGAGTCGGAATGCGGCTACCCAAATGGTGTGTGTGTGTGTGTGTGTGTGTGTGTGTGTGTGTGTGTGTGTGTGTGTGTGTGTGGGGTGGGGGTGGGAGAGAACGGTCGCACACGCATAAAATTTAACCTCACCATTGGTAAACCTCGGAGCTCTAGCCGAGGAACGGAGGAAAACATCTGTAGAAACACAAAGATATTCAGTATGCTCAAAAAATATTTTTTATTTCGAAGTTTCTCATTAAAAAAAATCGAGTGGAACAAAAGCTTCTTCCTGTGGGTTGTTTCACCAGAGGCATCGTAAGCTGGCCACGAAAGATGTCACGTTAAGTCGAGAGATGACCATGTCATCTTTCGTGCAAGATCACTTTGATCTTAAATCTTCCATGATAGATCGATAATCTCTTTAACGAGGATGGAATATGTTGTTTATCTGGTCATAGATCCTTGACTTTTTAAGTTACAATAGCCTATCTATCATCCAGTAGATAGGGTAGCCTGTAAGACGTAGCCATCTTGGACGAGCAGTCTGGTTTTCTTAGCAGACTAGACATGGGTGAGCATCGCATAGGCTGGGAGAATTTGGACACAGGCCTAATGTACAAATTTTAAAAAAAAGTCTATAACTTAGAAACAGAATTTGTCCTTAACGTCACACCAAAAATGGTTACTATTTGAGCATTCTGCGACAATCATCCAAATATTTTTGCTCTGATATTATTTTCTCCAAGACTGTAAGATAAAAAATATAGGCCTAAAATACAATCCGATCCATGTTTTATTTAATGTTGAACGGACTTCCTTTCTGCACGCAGAAGCTGTCGTGTCCACATCACCGGCTCGAATAAGCTACAAGACTGAAAATGGCACCACGTCGAAGCAAAAGCACCAAGAATCCTCCCATCTTGAGTCACGAATTCCTGATCCAAAACCATGCCGACATCGTATCCTGTGTGGCGATGGTTTTCGTGATCGGTCTAATGTTCCAGGTACGTTTGTTGCGTGTGTCGTGTCGGTGTCAGTTTTCCAGCTGTGTTGGGCTCTGCTCTTTGACTGGCTGGCACAGAGATTACTAAACGTCACGCACGACACGTCCACGCACTTGGAAGTGTTGCTGATTACTTGTAAAAAAAAATGTCGCTGCTAGCACGAAAACCACTAAACAATTATTACTACTGTTCATGTTATTCAAGTGATCGACTTGGTTACATGATCAGGGACCTGCATAGCACTAGCACCCCCCCCCCCCCCCCCGCCCCCTCTCCCTCACGCACGCTCTCGGGAACCAGCCGGTGGGGAGGTTTTCCTTCTCAATCCCTCTTCCCCTACACCTATACCTACCCTTTGCCGCACAATTACACACCCATCCATTTATATTAGCTATTATCCTCGATATAAAATAAATATTTTTTTAATTAAATAATTGAAAAATAGGAACCACCTGAAAATTTGCTGTTTTAAAAGCTTTCAGGCTGCTTTGTGACATCTGTCAAATGTACAACACTCATCAATAGTGCAGACTTGTCAGAATTTGAAAATAGCTCGGTGATTTAGGGTGTAGCATTCAGAGCATAGACAATAGAGCTTATGATGTGGAGTGATATGAGAGTGCAATTTAAATTTTTTGTTGCCATTATATCCATTTTGTTTTGGGGATTTTTTTCCCCCCGTACAGTTTATTTTGGTTCTGAATGATTTTACCCTGTAAGCTCTTTGATAAGACTTGCTGTATAACTGTAAATCAGTGAGTGACCATAAACAAAACAGAGGCCCTGGTAAGTGATATGTGAATTATGAATACATGCATTATCATATGCTGATATGGCACCCGGATTAAAAACCTTGTGACAGAGTATGTTCATATAATAACAGATAATGGGTCACAACTAACATGAACACACCCAGCATACTGTGTGTACTATGATAGTACAGTGAAAGGTTTTTTGTTGTTTTTTTAACAGTGAAAGGTTAAGGGCTTGAGCTGAACAGTAAACCTGTCTGGATGAAGATAGAACTGGTGGGAAAGACCTGTCAGTTTTAAGTAGCAAAAGTACTAATACTACTAGTACTTTAGATTGCAGGCTTGAAATAAGTTGTGGAGAACTTAACAAATTGCAATAGTTAAACATTGTCATTTTTTGTTCTCAGCTGTAATCATTGATTCAATAAGCATAACCTCTTCATTGTAAGGTACACACTTTCCTGTTTTGATTTCCCAAGTTAAATAATTTATATATAATTTATGAATTTTCTGTTGCACCCCAATTTTATAGCATTGAAAAAGATTTTTTTTTCAATCGACAAATCACTCAATATATAATAGAGAGAATGCTGTTTAACTTTGCTGTTGGCTACCTTTTTTCTCTGACATCTAAACTTGCAATTTCACACTTCTCCCTGATCCTGAGCTAGAGCTCTGAGGTTCACCAATGGTGAGACTTTGCATATATTCATAATATATAATGTAATCATTTCCTCCCCACTATGAAGGTAGGCGCATTCTGACATCAGGGATGTATACTGGGTATGTTTGTGTTTCCGTAACCCACTGAACACTAGTAACTTGAATTTTGAAATGTTTAACACGCATGTATTATATATTGATCTTCTGTATTTGTAAACACAAATAGAATTGAGGCACTGGCAGGTCTGCAGTTGATATTAACCTGGGAGATTGTAAAAAAAATCCCGCCCTTTATTCACCACACCACTGGGATTCAAACCCTTGACTAAATAGACCCATGGGATTGAGGATGAATGGTCTTGACAATTTCACACTTGTAATATACATGCGCCATGAGGTCACACTTTTTGTTTGTAATGCAAATGGCTAGTGTAGAGAGCATGCACAAGGAAGAAATTGCTAGATGTAGCCTGTTTACACTGTACTGTTTCCATCGCCTTTGTCATTGGTAGGAGCTTCACACAATGCTACCAGTGTACAAAAAGTACAATGTGTTAAAAAGCTGTTACTGATGGATCCAGTTTCAATTCCAATTACTTTATCATCTCAAAACAGGGAAACTGAGTTAGATTACGAGGAAATGATGACACATCTAAAGAATAAAAGGATGTATCATGTAATGTCATCAGAGAGCTTAGAATACAACTTACAGTTACAGCACCATACAAAATCCACACATCATGCCCCCTATGCAAACAACACATGGATTATCTGACATACTCCCACACATGTGTCTGCAACGCATGCATATCTAGTGATTATATACAAGACTCTAGTTCACATGCATGTGTGCATGTATGTGCGCACATACATTACAAGCAGTACATGCTTACACACACCATGCATGCACGCACGCACGCACGCACTCACTCACGCACGCACGCTCGCTCGCACGCGCGCGCACACACACACACACACATACACACACACACACACACACACACACACACACACACACACACACACACACACACACACACACACTCTGAAATTCAGACGAATTGTTTATTCATGAGTACGCATACCTAGAAAAGCATCAGTGTAGCTGTAAAAACAAGAAGCTTACAGCACTGTAGAAGATCCTTGCATTATGCTCTTTGCGCAAACAACGCATATGATGCTTACCTTGACATCAACTTGAAGAAAATCTGTAATCATTTGTGTAGCACAAAGAAAAATAATCTTGTGACATGACCATACTACTGATTACTTATAAAGTACTACAGTCTTTGCTTGGCTATTGTAAGGGGGTCTTCATAGTCACACAGTCATCTGTGGTTTTGTTTAACAGTGTTTCTCACTCTCTCATCTGTGGTACAACAAAGTTTTCATGCTTTCTTTTTTCTCAAATGGTGATCTTAAGTTGTAGTCTTGCAGCTCAGAAGTAGAGTGTACCTGTTGCATGCTGAGTGTGTGTGTGTGTGTGTGTGTGTGTGTGTGTGTGTGTGTGGATCACTGTCCTGGAATACAAACCACCATGTCTGTACTGTAACTGGCCTTCTCCTCCACAACAGATGGAGAGAAAGATTTTCATATGTGCGCAAAATGTTTATGGAACTGTACTCGGGATCTCAGTGTAAAGTCTCATGATCATAAAGACTCAGAGAAAAATGGAGTCAGAAACTCAGAATAGATGGTTACTCAAGGGAGGAAAGTCCTGTAAATTGGGTCATTAGTTTATATAATTCGTCATCAGATCATCAGAGTTTGAGGCTGATACGCTAGTGATGATATCACAGAGCTGTGTGGCTTTATTCAGAAGCGTGTTCTGGAAAGTGGTTAAGAACCAGATTTAAGCAGACAGTTATCTGTTGTGTTAGGAGTTCTAAAAATATTTGTGATTTTTTTTTATGAATCAAAAGAAGTCATTTACTGGTAATGGCATTTTGAAATATTGATTGCATATTTGATTGACCTTTTTGAATTGTTTATGTACATGAAAATAAACATAGATTTGGGAAATCAAACAATAAATGTGCTTTATTCCTGTGTGACTTGTGTACTGTATTGATGGCAGTGTTGAAATTTACACTCAATTTAGAAATTAAAAAATCAAAAAAAATCTTCAGTTATGAATGAAGTTGGATTTTTTTTTTTTTTTTTACGAATATGATAGTTGTATTAATGTAAAATAAAGAATTTTGTTTCTTGGTTTAAATACCTGGACTGTTTTATTATTAAGAATTAATCTGCATGGTCTTCTATTTTCTTCCTCCCTCCCTTCCCTTCGTTTTGTTTTTTTCTAAATTTATATATATCTATAGTATAAAAATGCTATATCACCTTTGCTTTCCATTTGTCTGAAGTTGAAGTGCAGTATATATAATGTATATTTTTGTTTCTTTTCTGCAGGCAACCAGTCCAGTGGCATCCATGTTTGTAGCCATGCAGCACAATGTCTCCATGAATGGTAAGTTTTGGTTTTGGTTTTGTTTTGGTTTTTGGTTGTTTTGTTTCCTCAGTTAGTTCTCTAAGTTCGTCAGTGGTGAGGTTTTAAAATTTACAAAAACTACCATTTTTATGTATCATTGTGACTTCATGGATGCATGCGGGAGATGTTTGTGTTTCTGTAACCTGCTAAACACTGACATGATATGTGGGATCTTTAACATGCAATTTGATCTTCTGCATATGATATATTATATATATATATAAATATAATAAATATATATAATATATATTCATCACATCTCTCTCCTCTCTCCTCTCCCTCCCTCCCAACCATTCTTTCCTCTTCCCTCTCCCCCCCCCCCCCCCCCCCCCTCTCCTCTCTCTCGTTCTTCAGACCCTGTAGAATGCCTTCCTGGCCGAAAGACGTCTTCTCCATCTCTTCTACTTCCTCATCTGCATTGTGTTCACCTTCATCCAGTACATCTCTAAGCTCTTGTCAACAGTTCTTCGTGTCTGCCACCGTCTGCCATCTCCATGCCCCTCCTCCCATAGTGCCGTCAGCTCTTGTCCTGCATGCTCTGTTGTCTCGTGCTCCTTCTCCCTCCCCCTCCCTCTCTTCATCTCGTTTCTTCATCTCTGTGTCTTCAGGCTCTGTCTGTAGTGATGGAATGCCATGTCTTAGGCTCTGTGGTCGAACAGCTGTCTGTCCATGCTTCTTTTTCTTCAGTGCATTGTGTTGTTTCCGCTGTTCATCTGTCAGAGTACTTTTGACGTAAGGCTCTGTGTGTTGACAGTGTCTGTTTGTGTGTCAGTGCACTCGGTTGTCATTTATTGACCTCTGATCTGTCTATTGAGTGTTTGTCTGTTCAGTGCTCTGTTTGTCTGTCAGTGCTCTGTTTGTCTGTCAGTGCTCTGTTTGTCTGTCAGTGCTCTGTTTGTCTGTCAGTGCTCTGTTTGTCTGTCAGTGCTCTGTTTGTCTGTCAGTGCTTTGTCTGTCAGTGCTCTGTTTGTCTGTTAGTGCTCTGTTTGTCTGTTAGTGCTTTGTCTGTTAGTGCTCTGTCTGTCTGTAGTGCTCTGTTTGTCTGTCAGTGCTCTGTTTGTCTGTCAGTGCTCTGTTTGTCTGTCAGTGCTCTGTTTGTCTGTCGTGCTCTGTTTGTCTGTAGTGCTCTGTTTGTCTGTCAGTGCTCTGTCTGTCTGTCAGTGCTCTGTTTGTCTGTCAGTGCTCTGTTTGTCTGTTAGTGCTCTGTTTGTCTGTCAGTGCTCTGTTTGTCTGTCAGTGCTCTGTTTGTCTGTCAGTGCTCTGTTTGTCTGTCAGTGCTCTGTTTGTCTGTTAGTGCTCTGTTTGTCTGTTAGTGCTCTGTCTGTCTGTCAGTGCTCTGTTTGTCTGTTAGCGCTTTGTCTGTTAGTGCTCTGTTTGTCTGTTAGTGCTCTGTTTGTCTGTCAGTGCTCTGTTTGTCTGTTTAACCCTCTTAGTCCCGAACCGGGATTTGCTGGGATTAATCATTCCCTTCCCTGAATCCCGAACATGGATTGGCCGGGATTTACACACAGTAATTTTCTATCAAGCAGTGACCTTCACTGATCTCTACCATATGCTGAAGTTCTTTCAGGCCAGAGGCACAGAGCCTGCTGTGAGTCTGGAAGTAAATTATAGCTGCTGGTATGTTCTTAGAAGGAGGAAAAGGCCAGTGAGCATGTGTGCCTGACTTCATTTTGTGATGGAATGCGAAATCTAGGGCCATTTGTGTTCAGAAAATCAAAATACAAGAGGGTTTAAAAAGTGTGTATGTGTGTGTGTGTGTGTGTGTGTGTGTGTGTGTGTGTGTGTGTGTATGTGTGTGTGTGTGTGTGTGTGTGTGTGTGTGAGCATTGTGTGTCAGTGCTTTCTTTGTTTAAAAGGTGTATGTGTGTGTGAGCATTGTATGTCAGTGTTCTGTTCATCTGTTTAAAAGGAGATTGTGTGTGTGTGTGTGTGTGTGTGTGTGTGTGTGTGTGTGTGTGTGTGTGTGTGTGTTTTGTGTGTGGTGTGTGTGTATGTGTGTGTGTGAGAGAGAGGGAGAGGGAGAGGGAGAGAGAGAGCATTGTGTGTCAGTGCTCTGTCTGTTTAAAAGAAGGTGTGTGTGTGTGTCTGTGTGTGTATGCTGTGTGCATGTGTGTGTGTGTATGTGTGTGAACATTGTGAGTCAGTGCTCTGTTTGTTTAAAAGGTGTGTGTGTGTGTCTGTCTGTTGTGTTTGTGTGAACATGATGTGTCGGTGCTCTCTTTCCATATTATATCATTATTATCATAATTATTTACAGAAAATGAACCGCAAGATGCACCTGTCCAAGGTGAAGCACAGCAAGTTCAACGAGTCAGGTCAGCTGATTGTCTTCTACCTGGCCTCTGTGGTGTGGGGGGCCGACATCATCCTGAGGGTACGCTGCTTCTGTCTGTTTGTGTACACCTGGGTGTGTGTGTGGTGTGTGTGTGTGTGTGTGTATGTGTGTGTGTGTGTGTGTGTGTGTGTGTGTGTGTGTGTGGTGTGAGGATACAGGGTAGGTGTACACCTGGGGGGGGGGGGGGGGGGGGGGGGGAAGATAACAGGGTAGGCTCCTGAGGGGGGGGGGGGGGAGGATAACAGGGTAGGGTTCTGTTTGTATACACCTGAGGGGGGGGGGAGGATGTTGGAGGGGGGTACAGGGAGTGTGTGTGTGTGTGGGGGGGTGTGCGCTTGCACCATGCGTGCATGGGTGGTGTGTGTGTGTATGTATTGTGTGTATGTATTGTGTGTGTGTGTGTGTGCGTGCGTGTGTGTGTGCATGCGTGCATGCATGTGTGTGTAATGTGAGCTGCTTTCTCAGCCTCAGTTGACTTCAGTGTGTGGTGTTGTAATGTTTCCAGGAAGGCTATGTGACAGGCATCAGCCAGCTGTGGGAAGGCTATCCACAGAACCACGCCACTCTGCCGTAAGTCACTTGGGGTCAAGTCGGGTCAAGTCAAAGTTAAAACTCTTAGTGTCCTG
>CM060350.1:23811705-23834205 GCA_030674155.1 Stramonita haemastoma | reverse complement strand
TACTCTTCCGAGAAGCAGAACAGGTTTTAAATGTGTGCATAAGATGTTCTGCGTGTGTTCGCACTCAGGACCATGGTTTATAGTCTCATCCGAAGGTTTTTTGGGGGAGTGAAGTCAGCACTGATGTTTACACCAGAGAAAAAATCCTCTTGAATGAGATTCAAACCTGGGTCAGCAGATTACAAGCGTATCACTCTGACCACCAGGCTATCATCCCCCCCCCCCCCCCCCATCAAATGTGTAAGAGTAATGGCACAATGGGAAATGTTTTTGGGGGTGGGGGGGATATTGCCTTATAAATTAATTTCGTACAAAAACCTTGTGAGGCGTGAAAGATTTGGGTTTTTTTTGTTGTTATTTTGAGTATACATTTTGAGTATACAATAACTTTGTAAAATGTGAAAGATTTTGGTGTAGGTTTTTTTTTTTTTTTTTATAGATTGTGCACAATAACTATAAAATGTTAAACATTTTGCTGTGGTTCTTTTTTTTCTTTTTTTTTTAATAGATTGTATATAAAAGAATAAATAAAAAAAGTATATAAATAAAAATTTGGTGTGATTCCATTGCAGGTTCATGGCCTTTGACGTCCTGTTTGTGTTGGTGCGGCTGGGTACCATCACTCTGGCAGTGCTCACTTTCTGGTGAGGGGGGTGTGTGTGTGTGTGTGTCTGTGTGTCTGTGTGTGTGTCTGTGTGTATGTGTGTGTGTGTGTGTGTGTGTGTGTGTGGTATGTGTGTGTGTTTGTGTGTATGTGTGTGTGTGTGTTGGGGGGGTGTGTGTGTGGTATGTGTGTGTGTTTGTGTGTGTGTATGTATGTGTGTGTGTGTGTGTCTGTGTCTGTGTCTGTGTGTGTGTCTGTGTGTGTTTGTGTGGTGTGTGTGTGTGTGTGTGTGTGTGTGTGTTGTATTTGTTTGTGTATGTGTGTGGGGGATGTTGTGTGTGTGTGTGGGGAGGGGGGGATGTTGTGTGTGTGTATTGTGTGTGTGTTGTGTGTGTGTGGGGGTGCGTGTGTGTGTGGTATGTGTGTGTGTGTGGTATGTGTTTGTGTTTGTGTTTTTTGTTTGTTTGTTTTTTATTCTTTTATATCGAGGATAACAGAGTAAGCAATCATGTGCTTTTTTTCATCCGGTCCCCATGTGTATGCAGTTTTTGTAAATATTGTCATCTGTTCCCACCGGCACACGATGGCCTACTCTTACGAAAAGCGGAACAGGATTTAATGTGTGCACAAGATGTTCTGCGTGCGTTCGCACACGGGGCCTCGGTTTAAAGTCTCATCCGAAGGACTTTTGGGGAGAGTGTGTGTGTGTGTGTGTGTGTGCGAGGATGGGGTCAGCCGTTTTTAGCCGTTGTGTCCAGCAAAGGGTTAAAACAATATATAAGTAGGAAGGTGGCGGGATGGTTAAGACGTTCGTCTGCCTGACAAGTAAACCTGAGGTTCTAGGTTCGATTCCCAGCCTTGCTGTTTTATCGCAGTTTGACAACACAAAAAAATCAAACTGAATGTCAAAGTCATTCGGCTGAGACTATAAATCAAGGCCCAGTTTGCAAACACACGCAGAATATCTTGTGTAAACCCATTTGCCTTTCAGAAGAGTTGGCCATTGTGTGCTGTTCAGAACGGTAGACAGAGAAAAAACCCAGCATGCACACAGGTGTCCTGTTTTGACACAATGCCCAAAGTGGGAATGCGGCTACCTAAATGGTGGGGAACAAAACTGGCATACGCGTAAAGCTCATCATTGGGGAACCTCGGAACTCTAGCTGAGGAAACCTCCCAAAATATACATATATATATATATATATATATATATATATATATATATATATATATATATATATATAGGGTTCGCGATAACCGGTAATTGTCGGTATTTTACCGATTGTAAACAGGGAATACCGAAAATTTTTGAAGCAGCCGGTACCATGTACCGGTTCTGTTTGCCTGTGACCGATTAGATTTCCGTCTAAAAAAAAAAAGTCTGAAGTGACGTTTTCTGACAGTCTGTCATGGGCCTGTGCTGTGCTTACCGCACCTACCCCTTTCCACCCCTTCCGACGAACATCTTTAGCGCCAGCCTCATTATTAGCCTAGCACGCAGAACAGCAAGCTTTACTGTGAAAGAATAGAGCTTCGCGCTCTTCTCGGCATGACAGAGACTTCCATCACATTGAGTAAATGGGGCCTAGATTTATTTAGTCTGTATTCTTTTAATCTTTTATATCGAGGATAATGGAATAAGCACTCCTGTGCTTTTTCACATCCAGTCCCCGTGTGTATGCAGTTTTGTAAATGTAATCCGTTCCCACCGGCACACGATGGCCTGCTCTTACCAAAAGCGAAAAGCTAGGGTCTATGACTATGAATTTGCGCGTTGCTTTGAGAGAGAAGAGTCGAAAACCAAATCTAAATTGAACAAAGATCTAGGCCTAGATGAGCGCCAAGCATAGAAACAAGAAAGAAGAATATAAGTCACACGAATGATGCCATGCAAAACAACAGACTGACACGGACAGTGGCACAGGCGCTAGAAAAAAAATCGTATTTCCTTCGTGGCTTCCTGCCCAAGAAGCGAGTGGCAGCAAGCAGCACGGCAGACAAAGTCGGAGAGATTTGCGTTCAATTTAGATTTTGTTTTGCTGCCCAACAATCCCCCCCTCCCCCACCCCCTCACTGATTAGTTTCGTTTTGTTCACAGTACGTACCGGATTTTATTTTCTGGGGACCGATTTTGGGGGAGTTGGTCAAGATGTCTCTCAAATGGCAACTGGCAGTACCGGTTTTAAAAAATCCTAGCGCGAACCCTGTATATATATATATATATATATATATATATATATATATACATATATATATATATATATATATATATATATATATATATATATATATATATATATATGTCGAACTATTCTGTGGTAAATTTCCCACCACTGCGGGGGGGGGGGGGGGCTGTCACCCAGAACATGCCACACACTGTCTCTCTCCTCCCACCTGGGAATGAATCACTGTGAGACTGTTAAGTACACACACTGGATGGCGATGATGGTGAGAAGTTGGGCCTGTACGGTTCAAGTACCGCACCACACCACACCACATGCTAGGCAGCCCCACTGTGGCTTCAGAGGACTGAATGAATGAATGTTGTTGTGTTGTTGTTGTGTGGACAGGTACGGCTTGGAGCAGACCAGCCAAGCCAACACGGACCCCAGCACTGGCAACTACAACACGCAGATTGTTAGGTCAGTATCCCTCCGTCTGTTTGTTTGTTTGTTTATTTATTTATTATTTTTTTTTTATTTCTTTTGTACCGAGGATAACAGAATAAGCAGTCATGTGCTTTTTTTTCATCTGGTCCCCGTGTGTATGCAGTTTTGTAAATATTGTTATCTGTTCCCACCGGCACACGATGGCCTACTCTTATGAAAAACGGAACATGATTTAACGTGGGCCTCGGTTTATAGTCTCATCCGAAGGACTTTTGTGTGGCTGACTGTCCAGGTGTTTGGCTGGGTGTCTGTTTGGCTGTCCGTCTGTGTGGATAGCTGTCTGTGTGGCTGGCTGTCTGTTTGACTGGCTGTCAGTTTGGCTGGCTGGCTGGCTGTCTGTGTGGATGGCTGTTTTAGTTGGTGGAAAGAAACAAGTCTTGTGTTTTGTTTTGTCTGACAGTTTTGTTCTTCCATGTTGGTTTGGTCCCCGCTCTCCTCCAGTCCCTGCTTTACTGCTCAATGTGTGTGTGTGTGTGTGCCATGAGTATTTTTCTCTTCTTTTTTTTTCTTTTTTTTTATGTTATTCCACTTTATGTGTATTGATGTGATGTGTAATGATGTGTTATGGGATGTGTACAGGATCAACTGCCTGGCAGCAGTGTGCCTGATGCAGGCCTGGCTGATGTGGAACAATGTGTAATAATGTGGTAATGATGTGTACAGGATCAACTGCCTGGCAGCAGTGTGTCTGATGCAGGCCTGGCTGATGTGGAACAATGTGTAATAATGTGGTAATGATGTGTACAGGATCAACTGCCTGGCAGCAGTGTGTCTGATGCAGGCCTGGCTGATGTGGAACAATGTGTAATAATGTGGTAATGATGTGTACAGGATCAACTGCCTGGCAGCAGTGTGTCTGATGCAGGCCTGGCTGATGTGGAACTTCATCACCTTCCAGCTGATGTGTTATTTGTGATGATGTGTAATGATGTGGTAATGATGTGTGCAGGATCAACTGCCTGGCAGCAGTGTGCCTGATGCAGGCCTGGCTGATGTGGAACAATGTGTAATGATGTGGTAATGATGTGTGCAGGATCAACTGCCTGGCAGCAGTGTGCCTGATGCAGGCCTGGCTGATGTGGAACAATGTGTAATAATGTGGTAATGATGTGGTAATGATGTGTGCAGAATCAACTGCCTGGCAGCAGTGTGCCTGATGCAGGCCTGGCTGATGTGGAATGATGATATGATATGTTATATATAATGATATACACTGTGTACAGGATCAACTGCCTGGCAGCAGTGTGTCTGATGCAGGCCTGGCTGATGTGGAACTTCATCACCTTCCAGCTCAGGAAGCTGAGGGAGAGAAGCTCCGCCTCCAAAAAACCTCGCTCCCCCAGCAAGAAGAAGCCCGCTAAAGGTCAGAGGGTGGGGGGGGGAGGAGGTTGTAGGGAGGGGGGGGGGTTGTGTGTATGGACGTGTGTGTAGGTGATAGTGTTTGTGTGGGGGTGTGGGAGGGTTTGTGTAGGTGTGGGGGAGGGGGTGTAGGTGAGAGGGTGGGTATTTGTGTGGGGGTGTGTGCATAGGTGTGGGTGTGCGCATTTGTGTGCGTGTGTGTGGTGAGAGTGTGTGTGTGGGTGGGGTGGGTTTGTGTGGAGGTGTGTGCGTGTGGTTGTGTGTTGTGTGTGTGTGTGTGTGTGTGTGTGTGTGTGTGTGTGTGTGGTGTGAGGTGATGGGGGGGGGGGGGGGGGGAGGGGGGGGGGGTAGCAGGGAGGGGGCTAGGTAAGTAGATGTAGGTGTGTGTGTGTGTGTGTATGTATGTCGGCTCTGTGTCATGATCACCTTGGTTTGTTTTTTTTGAATAAAAAAAAAAATTCAATCAAACCATTGTGGGATTGAGTAGGTAACTACTTCTGTTATTGAAATCCTTTTTATTTATTAATTTTTGTTTTACTCTGTTATTGAAACCAGCGCTCATGAGCTGCGAGGAAGACTACAATTCCTTGCCTTAGGTGTAAATCCTTTTTATTAATTATTATTATTTTATTCATTATTGAGCAGCCCTTTTTATTAATTAGCCGCCGCTGTAGTCTAGTGGTTAGGGTTTTGGACTTGTAATCTAAAGGTTGCAGGTTTGATCCCAGCTTTCGGCTATGGCGTTGTGCCCTTGGAAAAGGCACTTTACGGCTATTTTCTCACCCCACCCAGGTGTAAATGGGGGTACCAACCTTGTGTTGGGGGTTAACCCTGCAATAGACTGGCGTCCTATCCAGGGGGGAGTCTATGACTCTCAATCAATCACTCAATCAAATTGTTATTTCCAGATGGTACTTTGAGTAAGCAGCGATCTGCTTTTTTCCATCAAGCCATCTATCTAAAGAAAAGAAAAGTCACTTAATGCCACAGAAACCGGCATAAGCACCGGCCTGATGAGCCTTAGGCTCGGGACAGACTTTAACTAATTAACATGGTGGGATTGAGTAAGTAACTACTTTTGTTGTTAAATCCTTATTTATTTATTATTATTTTTCTCTGTTATTGAAACCAGCACTGATGAGCAGCGAGGAAGATTACAACTCCCTGCCTGAAGTAGATCAGAACTCCGCCACAGAAAACGGCGCCGTTCGCACTCGCTCTAAGGGAAAGAAGAGCCACTGAGGGAGTGGCCTCCCCTTGCTATGCAACACAGGAGCCTCCTTCCTTCCTTCCTTCCCTCCTTCCTTCTTACTGAGTGTGGGAGAGGGGGAGGAGGGAGAGAGGGAGGGAGGTGTCTGTGTGTTTGCGTTGCTGAGCTGTCATGGAATCGATGGTGTTGGTTTTTTTTTTTTTTTCATCAAGCCTTTTTCCAGTTTTCTTCTTCTTCTTCGTTTTCTTTGTCTTCTTCTTCTTTTTCGTTTTCTTCGTCTTCTTTTTCTTTCTTCTTCTTCTTCTTCTTTTTATGTCTTCTTTTTCTTTCTTTCTTCTTCTTCTTCGTTTTCTTTTGTCTTTTTTCTTCTTCTTCTTCTTTGTTTGTCTCGCTTCTTTTCCCCTTTTTTGGGTAGCTTCAGTTTTTGCGTGTTTGTGTGTGTATGTGTTTTGTCTTGAGGTGTGGGTATGTGTTGATTTGTTGTTGTTGTTGTTGTGATCTGCCTGTGTCTTTGTGTTTCATCATGAGGCGTGTAGGGTCTGTTGTTAGGTTTCATTCTTATCATTGAACGGTGTTTTTTGCTAGGGGGTGGTGTGTATTGTATAATTTATATTTATTTATATATATATATATCAACCAGTCATGTTGGTTTGGGAACATTGATTTTTTTTTGTTTGTTTTTGCCAGTGTACACCAATCTTGTTGCTAGTTTATGAAACCGAGGTTATAGCTAGTCTGCATGTTACAGCAGGTGGTAGGTTTGGTGGTGTGGGTAGACGGCCTAGAGTAGATACCATGCACCCAGGATGTTGGGTGGTTGTTTTTTGTTTTTCTTTTTTTCCCCAGAAGTGTGGAGAGGGCTATGATTCATGGCTGCCTCGTTTAACCCTCTTAGTCCCATACCAGGATTTGTCAGGATTGAACAGTTGCCCCCCTTTAGTCCCTAACCGGGATTTGCCAGGATTTACACACAGTAGATTTCCATCATGCAGTGACCATCACTAATTACTACCACATGCTAAAGCTCTATCAGGCTAGAGGTAGAAACTTTGTTGAGTGTCTGGAAGTAATTATAGCTGCTGGTATGTACTTAGGAGGAGGAAAAGGCGAGGGAGCATGTGTGCCTGACCAGATTTCGTGATGGAATGCGAAATCTAGGGGCAGTTTGTGTTCAGAGACACAGAATGCAAGAGGGTTAAGTGGATTCCACCTGCTCCTTTCATGCCCTACTGTTTGCGTTTTAAACAGTTGTGGATGCACTGTATGCGACGTGTGTTTCAACCTGATTGGTCCATCTCTGTATGATTTTTGCTGTTGAAAGATTGTTGGGTTTTTTGAGCCTAGGATTGAGAGTGTGAGTTCATTTCTGAAAGGTGTCGTGAATTCTTTAAATCATAGGATTTTAAAAAATGTGTGTTCAGTTTTGCTTCTGGAAAGATGTCGTTAAATTCTCTAAATCATAGGATTAAAAATGTTAATTCATCTTTGGTGTTGGAAGATGTTGTTAATTTTGAATCATAGAATCGAGACTACTTGTTCAGTTTTGCTTCTGGAAAGATGTCGTTAAATTCTTTAAATCATAGGATTAAAAATTGTTTGTTCTTTTTTTTTTGCCGTTGAAAAATAATTATCATTAATTTTAAATCATAGAATTGAGACTACTTGTTCAGTTTTGCTGTTGACACTGTTTATGGCATGGGATAGAGAATGTTTGTTCAATTTTTTTGTGTCAAACAGGGAAACACTGATTTTGAATCACAGGGTGAGGAATGTTTGTATCATCACCATGTTGTGCACAAGGGTCATTTTATCATGTGCAAGATGATGATGTTTGCTGGCGTGTGTGTGTGTGTGTGTGTCAGTGTGGATGTTTTATCAAGCACATGGCAGTTGGTCTTATTCGTCAACATTAAAAAAAGAAGAAAAAAAAAGAATTGTACACCTCTTGCCTGTAATTTCATCTCCCATCGTGCTAGAAAGATGAAAAAAACCCCTAAACAACAACTACGCACTCGTGTTATGTAGCAGTGTTTGTGAATTTCGTTTCACATTTCCCCCATTTTGTCAGTCATCTTCGTACCTTTGGAGTATGAACTATCATATAACTGGGTACCGAAAACGTTATAAGCCATAAGTAACTTTTTTCTTCTTTTCATTCTGTTGTTCAGTTTTAACTGAAGGGATTACATTTCCTAAAGTTTTTGTATTTTTGGTCTTTGAGTTTTGAATTTAAAAAAAAATTTAAATATTTTTTTAACTGTTTTGAAAGTCAGAGATCAGGAAAAAGTGTAGAGAGAGCTCATACATCAACTGATGTTTTTACTGGAACCCATGAGAGTTTACAGAGTTACCTGCCCTACCTACCGCTTACTTCCCTTCTCATCACTGCTGATGTCCCTAGGTTGATGTCTCCTGTCTCCATCTCTCTCTCTCTCTCTCTCTCTGTCTGTCTGTCTCTCTCTCTCTCTCTCTCTCTCTCTCTCTCTCTCTCTCTCTCTCTCTCTCTCTCTCTTCTCGTGCGCTCTCTCTGTCTCTGTCTCTCTGTCTCTCTCTTGTCTGTCTCTCTGTCTGTCTCTGTCTCTCTCTCTCTGTCTCTCTCTCTCTCTCTCTCTGTCTCTCGCTCTCTCTCTGTGTCTCTCTGTCTCTCTGTCTCTCTCTCTCAAAATTAATTTAAGATGTCCTTGGGGTTTATTTCAGTGTTTGGGTGTGTTTTTTTTTACCAGTTTGTTTATAAAAATTAGTTGTATTGGGCTGTATGAACTTAATGATCGTGAAATTTGATTTTGAACACATACGTATATCATTATATTTATCTTATTTATATATTTATTTATGTTTGAACACATAGGCACATAGTTCTATTCATCATTTTTTTTTTCTTTTTCATTCCTTGGCTAGGAAGTTCAGGTTCAGCAATGGTGGTGAGATTTATTTTTGTGTATACGTATATGTGACTGTTCACCCTCCATGAAGGTAGCTGCATTCCGACTTCAGGGATGGTGTCTAAGCAAAACACCAGTGTGTGGATATGGAAAATAAAAGTCATCTATTCCAACCAGCGCAACAAAATGGCCTACTCCTGCATAAGGTGGAACGGTGTTCTTAGTGTGTACACATCCCGAAGCCGAGGTGTGGCTACCTTAATGGTAGGGGAAAAACCAGTCACATGCACAAAAATGTCACCACTTGTGAACCTCAGAGCTCTCGGCTAAAGAAGGGCGGAGAAATAAAATGTGTATGCTTGGAGATGTGGTGTGTGTGTGCTGTGTGTGTGTGTGTGTGTGTGTGTTGTGTGTTGTGTGTGTGTGTGTGTGGTTGTGTGTTTGTGTTGTGTGTGTGTGTTGTGTGTGTGTGTGTGTGTTTGTGTTTGTGTGTGTGTGTGTGTGTGTTTGTGCTCTGTGTGTGTGTGTGTGTTTGTGTGTGTGTTTGTGTTGTGTGTGTTGTGTGTGTGTGGTGCCTGTGTGTGTGTGTGTGTGTGTGTGTGTGTGTGGTGTGTGTGTTGTGTTGTGTGTGTGTGTGTGTGTGTGTGTGTGTGTGTGTGTGTGTGTTGTGTGTGTGTGTGTGTGTGTGTGCATTGGCTGTGTGACCTTGGGTTATAGTTTGGTCTGAAGGATTTGGGGGAGGGGGGGGGGGGGGGGAGGGGGCTCTGTACTGGTGTCCACTCCAGGTAAGTAAGTAAGGGTAGGTAGTTATGTGTGAAATGGCAATCAGATTTTGAGCAGTGGTTGTATTTGAAAAAGTAGTGAGGATTTTGATCTAGGATTTTTTTTTTTTAACATCTGGAATCGTAGTCATGTGTAGAGCAGTAGGCCTACAGTTTTTTTTTTATAGAAACAGCAGTTGTCGTTGGTAAGGTAGTTAGGGTAGGTCTGGAACGGTAGTTGTAGCGGAGCTGTAGACTTTGCATCTAGATAGGCAGTGTTGTGTGGAGTAGTGTCTTATTCTATTATGGAAACAGTGGTCATAGTTGGAAAGGTAGTGAGGGTATATCTGGAACAGTAAGTTTTTTTTGTGTGTGTGTGGAGTTGTGCCGTATTGTGTTTCTGAAACGATCAATACGTCTGAAGGGATATCTCTCCCATTGGCTTGCAGTTTGGTTTGAAATGTGTGGAAAAAGAAAGGAGAAACTAGGCAGTTATTTAGCCAAAGTATCGAGGGAATGTTGGTGGCTTCATGTGACAGAAGTATCAGTTCTTAGAAATATCATTCTTCTTCTTCTTCTTTGCCAAACGCTTAGACAGCTACCACCATTGTTTGTCATATGAGCTGCTGTTAAGCGCCTGACAAGTCAGGCCCGTGCATTTGACTAAGGTGTGGAAAAGAATTGTGTTATCTTTTAAGCCTTTCTGGAAAAAAAAGGGGCAGGAGAATGGACCAAGAAGACAGAAAATAGACAAAGAGGACGTGACAGGAAGAAAAGGAACGAGGCAAAAACAAAGAGAGGGATAGAAAAGAGGGAATTTCTAGCACAGAATTTCCAGGAGGTGGGGATGCTGTTTATACTGACAGGACCCCCAGCCATCCCCACGGGAGGAATCAGAAGAAAGTGAAACAGGACTGGGCTGCCACAAAGAGGGCTGTTCATTTGTCTGACGATATACCTTTTTTTTCCTTTTATTTATTCTTTCTTTTTTTTTTTTTTAATCTGCCATTGTTTCTGCTGACTGGCCATGTTATATATAGAAGCTGACAACAGAAAAGCAAAACCAGTTAACAAGAGATAAGCAGTCTGCTGAGTTAAATCCTGTCCGTTATGTTTTAGACGTGGTGGTGATATGTCTGCTCTCTCTTTCTAATCATGGGATATTGGGGGGGGGGGGGGGGTGGGGGTTATTGACAGCAAGGTCATTGTAACAGAATCTTCTTCTTCTTCTTCTCTCATTCGCTTTACACCGTCAGATGTGTCTGGGAAAAATAATGGCATGTCCTCTATTGTAACAGAATGAATATATTGTTGTCAGACCCAAATTTTTAAAAAAAAACAAAGGAAAGTAACATTTTATTTAATATTGTGATTGTTTTAAGCCTTTGTTTTTCTCCCTCCTCCCTTTATTAATTCTTTGTGGATGATATGTTCTGTGATTACTTTGTTGTTATTGTTGGTTTGATTACTTTCTTGTTTATTGTTGAGTTTGAAATGGGCATCAGCGATATTTTGTTCATCAGGTTTTCTTCTTGTTGTTTTTTGTTGTTTTTGTTTTAGGTGGGAATTTTTTTGTTTTTTTTGGTGGGGGGGACATCAAAGGCTTTTTTTTTTTTTTTTTTTATTCCTCTGTTGAAGTGTGGTCTTATATTTCAAACCCCCCAAAACCATATTCAAATATGTCAAAATAGTTGGTGCACGACTTAAAGACATTGGTAGATGTTAAAATGATAAGTAAAAATGTTATGGACACAGGGTATGGAAAAAGCAGGGACACTGGAAATTAATTTCTGCACACAGACACACTTTACCCTCTCTCTCTCCTCTCGTGTCTCTGTCTCTCGTCTCTCTCGTCTGTGCTCTTCTCTACGTCTCTCTCTCTCTCTCTCCTCTCTCTCTCTCTCTCCCTCCTCCCTCTCTCTCTCTCTCTCTCTCCCCCTCTCTCTCTCTTCCCTCTCTCTCCTCCTCTCCTCCCTCTCCCTCTCTCTCTCCTCTCCTCTCTCTCTCTCTCTCTCTCTCTCTCTCTCTCTCCTCTCTCTCTCCTCTCTCTCTCCCCCTCCCTCCCTCCCTCTCTCTCTCTCTCTCTCCCCCCCTCTCTCTCTCTCTCTCTCTCTCCTCCCTCCCCCCTCTCCTCCCTCCCTCTCCTCCCTCCCTCCTCCCTCTCTCCCTCCCTCCCTCTCCTCCTCCTCCTCTCCCTCTCTCTCTCCTCTCTTCTCTCTCTCTCTCTCTCTCTCTCTCTCTCTCTGATCCTGTAAATTCTACTGCCATGGGGAAAAGCTCAGCTGGTATCACAGCAGTAGCCATTTGGATCACATTGTGATGGATCGACTGTGACGGATTTTGGATTTGTTGATGTTGTTGTTGTTTCTATGCTACTGTGCAAGATGGTCACCGAGGGTGAAGTTTTGCATAATTTATGCGATAATTTTCCACCCCAGTTAGGAAGGCGCAATTCAGACTTTTGGGAAGTGAAGGAAGATACCATCATTTGTTTGGGCTGTCGTTGTCAAAACAAAACTGGAAAGATGAACTCTACGATGCTGAATTATGAAATCAGTCTTAGCTTCATTGTAGTCTATAGTAGCCACAATTTTCTTGTAAGGTTTTGAGGAGGGAGGGGGGTCGCTTTTGTTGTGTATTTTGTATGGGATTAATTAATTGATGTCAATCCATGTTGTTGTGTTTGTATATATATATACATAAATATACATGTATGATTGTCTTGATGAAAAGTGGATACATGATTATTAAACTAGTCATATTGACAAACCTATGGATGACAAATGGGAGTGGGATGAGGAGAGGGGGTGGAGAGGGGGGGGGGGGGGGCAATGCTGTTCAAGGCTGAAAGCTCTTTGCTGACATAAGTAACCGACAAAAACCGTAAAGCCAGGACCAGCCAATAATGATCTGAGACGATGGATATAATGTACATGTATGTCTGTAAATGGGTACCTGCCCTCTTTAGGGTCAGGGAAGGTAAAGCAGCGAGGGAGAGGAGATGGGCGCCGCCCTCAACATGCTGGCCTCTAGGAAGCTGAGGTCTCTGAAGCCTGGCTCCCCTACGACCACACAGGTTATGGGACACCTTGACCTTTCCCTTTTTACATGTATGTAGGTTTTTGAGGGAAAAGAAAGGGCCTGTGTTTTCAGGTGTAGGGATGAAGTGTGCAGTCTGCCCATTGCTCTGGCTTCACCCTGCAGTAGTGTATAGTCAGCAGGCTGACTGCAGTGGTTTTCCTTAGGATTTGTGTGGGGTTGAGTAAAGTACAGCTGGGATTTCATTTCCCTTTTGGTTGGGTTTGTTGTTTTTACACTGTACAATTGACAGTGTTTTTTGGAAATGAGATCAGTACAGTTGCCAAAATGTATTATTATTTGTTTTAAAAAGTATTAGTGCTCATTTGGGGTCATTGGTTACTCCGGGATTGTTTCCAAATTCAGTGAGTTTGCTATGTCAGATGCCGCACACAGCATGCACACACACACAACACACACACACACACAACACACACACACACACACACACACAACACACACACACACACACACCACACACACACACACACACACACACACTTCCTTGAATATGTGAACCATGTGTTTTTCTTTTCTTTTCTTTTTCTTGCTTGCAAGTCACTGGTTAAAAGCAAATACTATATCATTATAAAACCCTAAACAAGTACTAGCTGTGGAAAGAAGAGGTGGATGTCTTGTTCATCCCATGAGCTGAAAGTTTATCCTCGATAGACCTTGTCAGACCATTTCTTTAGGAAGGAACTATTCTGTATGTAACAGTTGCCCTGAAAATTTGTCCTTTTTTTTCTGTGTTAGATATTTGAAAGTGTTGGGATGTGTTGGTTTTGAAACTGAAGTTGAGAGTTACTGAAGCCACTGAAACTGAAAGAGGTGACAGCCCTGATATGGCTTTTGTGGTTGGAAGGACTGTAAACAATGTTATGATTATGATTACGTCAATTCCTTACGAAGGAGAGAGAGAGTTCTACCCATGTTTCCACAGGTTCTGAAATTGTAATTATTGGTGAAACATTTCCGTTCAGTATGCATGTCTTATTTCTTTACTCGTAAGCTTCAGATTGATTTTCTGATTAACCTCTGACCTTTAGAAAAAAAACAACAACCTTGTTCATTTCCTTAAAACTTAAATGGTTTATTAATGTGTTAAATTATATCATTCTGTTTGTTTTATTTATTACATGAGATTTATTTTGTTTCTGAATGGATGCCTTGTAAAAAGAAAGAAATGGTTTCTATGTGAATTGTTGGCCTTTGGTCTATTTCTTGATGAATTTTTGTCATTCTGTATACTGATTACGCTGAGCTATACCCACACAAAATTGTGATCATACAGCTGTATAAAGATGATAACTGTAAGTATTGCTAGGTATATTGGAATTCTTCGCTTGTTGAAGTATACCCATTTTTAATTCTTGTTTAAATTGTTTTATTTCATTTTTTTAAAAAAAGTATATCATTTATTTTATTTTTAAAAAAAGAAAAGAAGAAGAAGTAAGGAATCTTCTAAATTTGTGCATAAACTTTTTTTGGGATTATTTTGTTCATATTTAGACAACTGGACGATACAAAATCTAATTGTTGAGAGGGGGGGGGGGGTTACTTTTTTTTTTTTTTTTTTTTTTTTTTTAACTGAGATTTGAAAAGGGAGGGAGAAAGTTAGTATGAAATGAAGACTGACATGAGGAATAAGCACCATACACGCCAAAGTCATAATCAAAACAGTTGATGTGGTCTGATTACAGGTGTGGTCTGATTACTCAAGTGAGGGAAGTGTATCTATCATGTGTTTCTTGTGGAATTGGGTTCTGGTGGAAGGATATGTGGTCTCCCCCCCCCCCCCCCCCTCCTGTTTTAAAGTGTTTTTGATCTGCTCTCTCTGTCTCTGTCTGTCTGTCTGTCTGTCTGCCTCTCTCTCTCTCTCTCTCTCTCTCTCTCTGAATCTCTCTCTCTCTCTCTCTGAATCTCTCTCTCTCTGTCTATCTCTCTATGTTTTTCTTCAGTGACTGAAATTGTATACATGTGTTCAAGTTGATGGAATCATTGCAATGTTACTTCATTCATTAAACAATTAGTACTCCACTTGAGTCTGATTCTGTGTGTGTGTGTGGTGTGTGTGTGTGTGTGTGTGTGTGTGGTGTGTGTTGTGTGTGTGTGATGTTTTGAAATGTGTCAGTTATTGATGTAAGCTGTTAAGTGCTGTGGTCTATATCAACACACAGAAACAGACAGACAGACAGACAGACAGACAGACAGACACACACACACACACACACACAAACACACACACACACACACACAAGAGAAACACACACACACACACACACACACACACACACACACACACACACAGAAACACACACGCATAGAAATAGACAACCCATTTCTCTGATCTTGGTGTTCTTGATATGATTCCTAGTACGTGTTGCAGTCATTGTTACTGCTCGTCCTTTTCCAAATTGGTACCACAAACTGCACCCTAGTCATAGAGAGGAAAGGTAAAGGTGTGTCCCATAACCTTTTGTGGTTGTAGGGGAGCGAGGCATTAGAGACCTCAGCTTCTCTTGGGGCCAGCATATTGAGGGCAGCGCCCATCTCCTCTCTCTCTATCGCTGCTTTACCTTCCCTGACCCTAAAGAGGGCAGGTACCCATCTACAGCTGGGTGAACTGGGGGGACTGTACTGAAGCCAAGGCGCGTAAACGGTCACCCATCCAACTGGTAACCACGCACAACGCTGCTTAACTTGACTGGGGGAAAGCAAGCCTCTGACCACATAGCTATCCTGCCCCCTAAAGTCAAAGTGCAATGCCATTAAAAAAAAAACCTCTTGCAACAACGAATAGGCTACTTTGAACTTAAAACTCGTAAAACTACGGCAATTGAACAATACTTTCAACTAATTAAACATGTCATAGAAAGCGAACATTTGCCACAAGAAATACTTAAAAAAACAAAAACAAACAAACAAACAAACCCATCAAATCATAACAAAGAAAAAAATTATTACATGCAGCAAAAAATACTTTCAGCTTAAAACCATTAATAAATAACACAGAAAAAAGCAATATTTGCAACAAAGAATCCTATTAACTCAAAATCAGCATGGTGGTTAGAGTGATGCGCATTGCGCTCGTAATCTGTTGACCCGAGTTCGAATCTCGTTCAAGAGGATTTTTACCTCTGGAGTTAATATTGGTGCTGACTCCACTCCCCCCAAAAGTCCATCAGATGAGATTTTAAACATGAGGTTCTGTTGTGTGAATGCACACAGAACATCTTGCGCGCACATTAAAACCCCTTCCACTTTTGGAAAGAGTAGGCCATTGTGTGCCGGTGGGAACAGATCAACAAAATTTACAACACTGCACACACAGGGGACTGGATGTAAAATAGCAAATGAGTGCTTAATCCATTATCCTTGAAATAAAAGATGAAAATAATAATAAAAGTATCACGCATGCACACACACACACACACACCCAGAAAAAAATAAATAAACTCCCCCCCCCCCCCCACTCCCACAAAATTTATACTTTTTCAAGCAGCTGTACCTCAAGATTAAGGATCTGTCTCCCTGCAAATAATAATTCGAACTGTACAGGGTCCCACTGAAAAACCAAGCGGAAAAAACTCCTGGCAGAAGAACAAGCGGGCTTTAGACCAAAACGCAGCACAATGGAACAAATTTTCAATCTGAGAATTCTGATAGAGAAGCATCTCCAACACCAAAAAGACTTGTACCACAATTTCATAGGCTTCAAAAAGGCCTTTGACAGGGTATGGCATGACGGCCTCTGGCAAGTACTCAGGCACTTCAACATTGACAGCTGCCTAATTGAAGTCATCAAAGCTCTGTACGAGAACGCAAGAAGTGCAGTTTTTATGAACAATCACGTGGGCGAGTTCTTCAAGACCACGGTTGGGGTTCGCCAGGGCTGCCTTCTCTCACCTGTACTCTTCAACCTCTTCCTCGAAAACATCATGACAGAGACACTGCAAAACCACCACACTTCCATCTCCATTGGTGGAAGACCCCTTTGCAACCTCAGATTTGCAGATGACATTGACCTCATGGGCAGCAGCAAACAAGAACTGCAAATCCTCACAGACAATTTAACAGATCGAGCGAGCGCATATGGCATGGAGGTCAGTACAGAGAAATCAAAGATCATGGTCAACAGCGCGAGTAATGACATCACGGAAATAAAGATGAATGGAGAAACACTAGAAGAGGTGAGCCAATTCAAATACTTAGGCTCCATCCTAACAAAAGATGGCACATCAAACAATGAAGTGAAAGCTCGCATTGCAACAGCAACATCTGCTCTAGTCAGACTCGAGAAGATCATCAGAAGCAACATCAGCTTCTGCACCAAATACCACCTTTACAAATCCCTCATGATATCTATCCTCCTATATGGCTGTGAATCATGGACTCTGTGACAGCAGAGTTAGAGAGGAGAATCCAAGCATTCGAGAACAAGTGCCACAGAAGACTCCTCAAAATATCATACAAAGAACACAAGACCAATAACTATGTGAAAGAAGAAATCAAAAAGCGTGTGGGCCCCCAAGAGCCTTTGCTCTCCACCATAAAGAGGAGAAAGCTGATGTGGTTTGGTCACACCACAAGACACAACACCCTTGCAAAAACCATCCTGCAAGGAACAGTCGAGGGCAAGAGAAGAAGAGGCCGCCAAAAGAAATCATGGGTTGACAACATCAAAGACTGGACCGCCCAACCCCTGCAACACCTCCTACTAGCCACACAG
The DNA here is from genome assembly GCA_030674155.1 of Stramonita haemastoma. Classification (NCBI taxonomy): domain Eukaryota; kingdom Metazoa; phylum Mollusca; class Gastropoda; order Neogastropoda; family Muricidae; genus Stramonita; species Stramonita haemastoma. The sequence continues at coordinate 23,816,910 of CM060350.1, read as the reverse complement.
GATCGTGAAGCATGGAAAAAGATCTCTGTTGCGTCTTCTCTCATGTCCCCCCTACGTCCTTTGGGACATGGGACTGAGTGAGTGAGTGAGTGTGTACAGGGTTTGCCAAGACACAGCACAGGGTTGGCCAAGACACTAAGAGTAGAAAGAAGGCTATTTATAGGACAATGGGTTACACTCTGGTATATAGAGTGGGGTTCAAGAGTATATAGAGTATATAGAGTGGGGTGTATGGGGTGCTTAAGGAGAGGTGGTACCTTTGTAAACCTGGCAGTAGCATCCTTCGGGATGGACGGGAGCACTGGTCCTCACTTGGCACTCAACTCTCACTTCTGGGTCCGGGTCCTTAACCCACCACACCCTGGTAACCGCTTCTACTGGCGGGCGAAACGTTGTGAGGGGCTGGTGCATTCTTAACCACCAGTAGGAGTCTTGGAGAGGAGATGGGCACCACCAAGCTTCCTCAAGCCCACTGCAAGGACATGATGAGTAAAACAAAACAGAAAGACATGCCGGATCGGTCGAGGCCCGGATCAACAACGACCGCGCTACCCACTGCAAGTCTCCAGGGTGGGAGTGACAAGTGTGCTACTGGGGCAGAACAAACCCTAAAGCTTCCAGATAAAGGGACAACCATTGGTACATGGAATGTAAGAACTCTGTACCAAACAGGAAGAGTACAGGAACTTACACATGAATTACAGAGGTATAAATGGGACATAGTAGGGCTTGCAGAAGTCAGATGGATTGGCTTTGGAGAAACAACCACGCAAGATGGCCACAAAATATGGTACAGTGGAGAAGAAAAACTACATCAACATGGAGTAGGCTTTATTGTCAGGAAAGAGATTGTGTCAAGCATCATCAGCTGCACACCAGTATCCAGCAGACTCATCTCAATCAGAGTTTCTGCAAAACCCCAGAATCTCACCATCATCCAAGTGTATGCTCCAACATCTGACTACGATGACGATCAGATAGAAGAATTCTATGAAGAACTTGAAAACGTCATCTCCAAAACGCCCAAAAAAGACATCCTTATTGTGGAAGGCGACTGGAATGCTAAGGTGGGACCTGATGCCTATGACACCTGGGCAGGAACCACAGGACGATTTGGACTGGGAGAAACAAATGACAGAGGACAGCGGCTGCTGGAATTCGCAAAGAAGCACAAACTGACTTTGGCTAACACACTCCACCCTCACAAGCCATCCAGAACATCAACCTGGCACTCACGAAATGGTCTGATTCATAATCAAATTGATTACATTCTGTCACCCCAAAGATTCAAATCCAGCATAAACAAGGCAAATACAAGAACATTCCCAGGAGCTGACATTGGCAGTGACCACGACCTTGTACTTACCACCATCAGGCTGAAACTGAAAGCAAAACAACAGCCAAAAAGCCCACGCATAAGATTCGACCTGGAAAAACTGAAAGACCCAACAGTGGTTGAGATCTTCCAAGCCAACATTGGAGGAAAGTTCGCCGCACTCACAGCCATCGACAATGATGTGGACACATTGGCCAACAACATCAAAGAAGTGCTAACGACAGCAGCAGAAGAAACATTAGGAAGAAGCAGAACAAAGAAACAACCTTGGGTGACAAATGAGGTTCTTGACCTCTGCGACAAAAGAAGAGAACTTAAAAAACAAAAGTTCACAAGTCAAGAAGCTTACAAGAAGTACATGGATAGCCACAGAGAAGTGAGGAAAAAGATGAGAGAAGCCAAAGAAGCGTGGATAGAAGAACAATGCAACAACATCGAAGCTGGAATGACCAAGGGAAACAGCAAAACAGCTTATGACACTTTGAAAGCACTAACGAAAACCACACAGCCTAAAGCCTCTGTTATTGAAGACAAAGAAGGAAATCTTTTAACGGAAAACAATGCCATCCTCCAACGCTGGACAGAATACTGTGAGGGATTGTACAACTACCCACTACGCCCAGATACCAACATAGTTTCTGACAAACCCCCTGAACACCAAGATAAAGACCCACCAATACTAAAGTGTGAAGTAGATGCAGCTATTAGACAATTGAAGAAGGGGAAGTCCCCTGGAATCGATAACATCCCAGCTGAACTCATAAAAAATGGAGGGAATGAAACAGCAAGGCGATTCACAGAACTTTGTCAGAAGATCCACGACACCAAAGAATGGCCAAAAGAATGGACACAGTCTCTTGTAATACCCCTGCCAAAGAAAGGAAACCTCAAACAATGCCAGAACTACAGAACCATCAGTCTCATAAGTCATCCTAGCAAGATCATGCTGCAGGTAGTCCTCAACAGACTGAAAAACCAAGCGGAAAAACTCCTGGCAGAAGAACAAGCGGGCTTTAGACCAAAACGCAGCACAATGGAACAAATTTTCAATCTGAGAATTCTGATAGAGAAGCATCTCCAACACCAAAAAGACTTGTACCACAATTTCATAGGCTTCAAAAAGGCCTTTGACAGGGTATGGCATGACGGCCTCTGGCAAGTACTCAGGCACTTCAACATTGACAGCTGTCTAATTGAAGTCATCAAAGCTCTGTACGAGAACGCAGAAAGTGCAGTTTTTATGAATAATCACGTGGGCGAGTTCTTCAAGACCACGGTTGGGGTTCGCCAGGGCTGCCTTCTCTCACCTGTACTCTTCAACCTCTTCCTCGAAAACATCATGACAGAGACACTGCAAAACCACCACACTTCCATCTCCATTGGTGGAAGACCCCTTTGCAACCTCAGATTTGCAGATGACATTGACCTCATGGGCAGCAGCAAACAAGAACTGCAAATCCTCACAGACAATTTAACAGATCGAGCGAGCGCATATGGCATGGAGGTCAGTACAGAGAAATCAAAGATCATGGTCAACAGCGCGAGTAATGACATCACGGAAATAAAGATGAATGGAGAAACACTAGAAGAGGTGAGCCAATTCAAATACTTAGGCTCTATCCTAACAAAAGATGGCACATCAAACAATGAAGTGAAAGCTCGCATTGCAACAGCAACATCTGCTCTAGTCAGACTCGAGAAGATCATCAGAAGCAACAACATCAGCTTCTGCACCAAATACCACCTTTACAAATCCCTCGTGATATCTATCCTCCTATATGGCTGTGAATCATGGACTCTGACAGCAGAGTTAGAGAGGAGAATCCAAGCATTCGAGAACAAGTGCCACAGAAGACTCCTCAAAATATCATACAAAGAACACAAGACCAATAACTATGTGAAAGAAGAAATCAAAAAGCGTGTGGGCCCCCAAGAGCCTTTGCTCTCCACCATAAAGAGGAGAAAGCTGATGTGGTTTGGTCACACCACAAGACACAACACCCTAGCAAAAACCATCCTGCAAGGAACAGTCGAGGGCAAGAGAAGAAGAGGCCGCCAAAAGAAATCATGGGTTGACAACATCAAAGACTGGACCGCCCAACCCCTGCAACACCTCCTACTAGCCACACAGGATCGTGAAGCATGGAAAAAGATCTCTGTTGCGTCTTCTCTCATGTCCCCCCTACGTCCTTTGGGACATGGGACTGAGTGAGTGAGATATAGAGTGCAGGTCGGAAATTTTTGGGTTGATTTTCACAGATTTTTTAAAGTATGAAAAAATGCACTGTGCACTTGTTTTGGGGGTGGATGACATAGAGCAATACCAGGTAGTGACGAGGAAGTTGGAAATCATCAAAAGAGGCCTGCTTGTGTTTCTATGCAGCCTTGACCCCGCGCATGCATGCATATTGGGGGTTAGGAAGCTAGCAGACAACAAAGGAGTGAGGGGTACAGTGTTTGTTGAAAAAATATATTTTTTTTAAAGTCCAAACCTACCTAATTTGAGCAAAATCACACGAGTTAAGAGTCGGGGGCTAATATTTTTGAAAAAAAAGTTTTTTGTTTTTTTTATTTTATTTCTGTGGATGCCTTGGTACGTGCAGTGCGAATGCAAGAGTGATATAATATATGAAATTAGAAGGAAAAGTAGTCAAAAATAATACCGGTGTATAGCCTGTTTAGTCTGCCCCCACCCCCCCCTCCTTCCCCAAGCCAAAGGGAAAAAAAGTAAGATCTATTTTTAACTCTGGCGACAGACCCTCCCACACCTTTAGACCCTAGGCCTACTTCCTACAGTCTCTCTCTCTCTCTCTTGACAGATGGTGGTGGATTGATGTTTTCAGTTGTTTATTCATTATGTTCTCTTGTTTGCTCTTTATCTATTAACGTTTTTTTAAAAATAAATTTTCTTCTTTAATAATAAAATTCATTTGATTGTGACCTCTGATTTTCGCCTTCTGAATGAGTGCATTTTTTATTACCTTATTATATACAGTGTCCTTATTTCTTGTATGTTGTTTGGTACTGCGTGTAGTTGTATTGTTTAGTATCTTTTCATCTTGATGTTATCCCTGAAAAGGGCGGGGACTGGATGTAAAAAAGCACAGGAGTGCTTATCTATTATCCTCAAATAAAAGAATTTGCCTTGCCTTGCCTTGCCTTGCCTTGCCTTACCGTTTCCGCTAGGCTTACTCGGGCTTAATATAACGAGCAGCTGTCAGTCAGTCAGTCAGTCAGGCAGCGAGTCATTGACACGGACAGGCCTGGTTACGTCTGCTTCAGTGCAGTGTTCACACTGTGCCACTTGAAGGCTAGCTACACCACTTTGACGGACGTGATGTGGTCCAGTGGTTAAGACCCTGTGAATTCAATCCTGTGGGTCTATGATGAATTCTAGGGTTCGAATCTCTGCAGCGATTAGTGAACTGAAGAGTGGGGATTTTTTTTTTTGCGATCTTCCAGATCGGCTTTAAATGCAGACCTGCCAGTGCCTTGATTCCCTTCGTGTAAACATACACATGCAGAAGATCAAATATGCACATTAAAGATCATGTAATTCATGTCAGCGATCAGAGGGTTACATAGGGTACAGATCAGAGGGTACCCAGCATGCAACCTGTACAATGAAATGAGCTGCTCTGAAGTCGGAATGTGTGGGCAGACCTCCTGCAAATGAAAACATTGTTGATGAGCACCCATTGCAAAGACAAACGTTGGCTGAAACCAACCATGGGCGTTATCCCAGTTCTTGATTAAACCATTGACGCTGGGGGCAACAGCAAAGTGAGAGGCTATATGATCAGTGGCTTTCTTTTCCACTCATGGAATTCCACTTAACAGCTTAGTCTTTAGTAATCGACTATGACTCT
>CM060350.1:23801705-23806705 GCA_030674155.1 Stramonita haemastoma | reverse complement strand
TGTGTGTGTGTTTGTGTGTGTGTGTTTGTGTGTGTGTGTGTGTGTGTGTGTTGTGTGTTGTGTGTGTGTGTGTTGTGTTGTTTGTGTGTGTGTGTGTGTGTGTGTGTTGTGTGTTACATGTGTGTGTGTGTTGATTGTTGTGTGTGATGTGATGTAGTAGTGAATGTGTAAGTGTATTTTGTTGGTGTTGTTTTGATATCTACATTGTGTTAGTATGCTGTTAACAGTGAGAATGGTCTGTTTGGTCTGTGTGTGTGGGGTGTGTGTTTGTGTGTGTTGTGTGTGTGTGTACGTGTGTGTTTGTGTGTCAAGTGAAGTCAAGTGTGTGTGTCAAGTGTGTGTGTCAGTGTGTGTGTGTGTGTGTGGTTGTGTGTGTGTGATTGTGTGTGTGTGTTGTGTGTGTGATGTATGTATGTGTATGTGATGTGTGTGTGTGTGTGTGTGTGTGTGTGTGTGTGTGTGTGTGTGTGTGTGTGTGTGTGTGTGACTGATTATGTATGTGTAACTCAGTGTGTGTGTATGTTGTGTATTTTAACAGTGTGTGTGTGCTTGTGTGTGTGTAGTATGTAAGGGGGGGGGGGGGGGGGGGGGGGCGTATGCACACATGCACTTGTAAGCTAGTGAAAATACACGCACTTGTAAGCTAGTGAAAATAATAAGTTTGTATACATCATTACATGGTCTTATTTTTGGCTTCTAATGATTTTTGAATATTTTATTTTTATGTTTAAACTATCAATCATGACTGTTTTCAAGTACCTTACCAAACTAAGCCAAGTAATGTATTGTAATTTTTTTTCGTATGCCACTTGACTTAGTTAGTTAAGACAGTCAGTGCAAATTTCTGGGTGTGAAATTTGGGCTGCTCTTGTCCTGAATGTAAAACATGTCCCTGTCTTGCTACACTGGTACAATTTGTAAGTGCAGCACCATTTTTTTCTTTGTTTTAAATTTTTTTTTTTCTTTGTCTTGTGACTGAATTCGTGCATTTCATGAACTTTGGTTTTTAAAACTGCTCTGAGATTTTTGAACACTTTTAAGTTAAATGCCAAATAGTAATACTACTAATAGTCCAGTGAATGAAGATAAGTCAACTTAAAATAAATTTATCATGTAAATTTCATCAAACCCATACTACTCGAAGTCTAGATACTGTTTTTGTAGAGACTATGGAAGTGGGGTTGCTCAGCTGCTGATCGTCCTTTAGCTTAGATTATTTGTTTATTTATTTATTCTTTTATATCAAGGATAAAAGAATAACTTAGCAATCACATGCTTTTTTGCATCCAGTCCCTGTGTGTATGCAGTTTTGTAAATGTCATCCGTTCCTACTGGCACACGATAGCCTACTCTTACGAAAAGCGGAACAGGATTTAATGTGTGTGCAAGATGTTCTGTGTGCGTTCGCACATGGGGCCTCGGTTTATAGTCTTATCCAAAGACTGTTGGGGAGAGTGGAGTCAATACTAATAATAATATTAACTCCAAAGGAAAAATCCCCTTGACCGGGAATCGAACCCGGGTCTTCAAAGTGCGAGCGCAATGTTCTGACAACTAGGCTATTCCGCTATATCCCGTCCCCATTAAGTTACCTGAAACACTTTTAAAACAAGATGTTACCTGTAACACACCCTTCTCCCCCCACCATTACTGTGTTGTTAAGTACCCTCATTGGTTACAAGTGCAAAAAAAGGGGTACTTTCAGGAGTTTTTGGGGGTTTCCTTTCTTGGGGGGTTTCTGTCGTTTTTCAGTCAGGAAATTTTTTTCTACTGGTGTTTAAGATCTTCCTTTATCTAGGTTTTAAAATGTGTTCAAATACCCTAACAGATTTTACCCATACCCTCCCTTCCCTTCCCCACTCCCCCAGTTGTTACTGTGCTAGTGTCATTCGACTCATTGATTGTAGTATCCATTTCATGAGTGCAGGGTTTTCCTGTCCTGGGTTTTTCCCCATTGTTTCACTTTCAGTCAGGTATTAATGTCCCTTTGGCTTTAGCTTTTCAGGTGCGTTACTGTTACTGTTACTAGTGTTAGTTTTAAATAACACTTTTTAGTCAGTACATCATGGGGAAACAAGAAGAGCTAAGGAGATTTATAGCTTGCTGGGGTTGTCTTCTCTTACCCTGTGGATTTTAATTTCTGCCCAAGGATACAAAATAATAGTGTGATACATCAATTAAAACAAGTGTTACATTCATGAATTTTGAGGTGAATCAGGTGTCATGATGAGGTCTTCATTCAGCGATACAAGGAAGTCCAAATTCAGTTGAGTGTTTTTCATATTGTATTATTATTATTTTATTTATTATTATTTTTATTATTATTATTTTTATTATTATTATTATTATTATTATATTATTATTATTATTATTTTTTACTTTGTTAGGGTTTTGAAAGTTTTAGATGAGTTCTCTTCATTTGCTGCTAACCAGTTTTTCCTGAATATAATGCAATTTAGAAGTTCTGTAGTGCAATGAAACCTCTCTTCTTCTTCTTCATTATCAAGTTCATTGAATGTTCAGATGATAACTATTGCTGTCTGTTAAATAAGTGTTATATTTATGAGCAAAAATGCGTCATGCTGCGTTTAGCACCTGACAAGTCGGGCCCAGCGCATCTGACTTTGGGAGTTTGGCATATGAGAGAATTGAACATTATCTTTTAAGTCTTTCCGGGAAAAAGGCTTGAGAATGGACCAAGAAGGCAGAAAGCAGGCCTGGAGGAGGTGACAGGAAGAAAAGAAACAAAGCAGAAATAGAGTGATAGAAAAGAGGAAATTTCTAGCACAGAATTTCCAGAAGGTGGGGATGCGATTTATACTGACAGGCCATCATCCCACGGGGATTATTTAACGAAAAGTGAGCACTTCCTTTCCAAAAGTCATTGGATGAGAAATAAATCTAAAGTGTGAATGCATGTAGAACATGGGGATTGGATGTAAAAGTAGTAAGTACAGGATGATTTATAATGGATCTTCTTTGAAATGAAACAACAACCTTAAAAAAAAGAAACACACAAGAGTGACACAAATGTATACATGTACACACTTAGGTGTCTGATGAGATCTTCATTCTGCGATACAAGGAAGTCCAATTTTAAATACTTATTTTAATGTAGTACTTCTATTTATTATTTATTACACAAGCACTCAACACCTAACACACACATAAACACACACACTAAACCACAACACACACACACACACACACACACACACACACACACACACACACACACACACAACTATTATACACACACACACACACAACACACACACACACACACACACACACAACATCACACACAACACACACAACCACACACACACACACACACACACACACACACACACCACCACAACACACACACCCAACAAGAAAGAAAGAAAGAAAGAAAGAAAGACAGACAGAAACAGAGACAGAGAGAGAGAGAAGAGAGAGAGAGAGAGAGAGAGAGAGAGAGAGAGAGAGGAGAGAGAGAGAGAGAACACTGTCACTTGTGTAACAGACAGCAAGGCAGAGAAAAATCAAGACAAGTTGTCAAACTGGCTGAGTCCTCAGAATGCCAACTTGAATACATGTGACCTCAGCGGGTGGAACATTGACAGATTTGATCTAGGACATGTCAGATTGTGGCTTTTACCTAACAGCTCAGAATTTTTAGGTAACAGACATTATTTAATGTAGTACTTATTTTATTTATTCATTATAGTACTAATTTTATTTATTCATTATTTATTTTATCTTTTATATCAAGGATGGAATTTTAAGCACTCATGTGCTTTTTTTTTTTTACATCCATTCCCCATGTGTATACATTTTTTAAAAATCTTGGCCATCTGTTCCCACCGGCACACAGTAGTCTACTTTTACGAAAAGTGGAACAGGATTTAAAGTGTGCGCAAGATGTTCTGCATGCATTTGCACATGAGGCCTCCTCGGTTTATAGTCTCATCTGAAAGACTTTTTGGGAGAGTGGAATCAGCACTGATGTTAACTTCAGGGGAAAAATCCCCTTGAAGAGGAATCGAACTTGGGTTGTTAAATTGTGAATGCAATGTTCTGACCACTAGGCTATCCGTCCCCTTAACTAACTAAACTTAGCTCCTTTACCTTTTGACATCAGTATTGACAGATCAGAACTTTATTAGGTAACAGACATGTATCTATAATAGTTTTTTTTTAATTTTATATATTATATATACTTAGGTCAGAACAGCTCAGAATCTCAAGTAACAGACAATAAAAAAAGAGAGACATCATCATGAGACATGCTACTAACTTTGCTTCTTTACAATCACAGGTAATAGCTCAGAATTTCAGGTAACAGACATGTATAAATTTTGCAAATTATATAAATTTATTTACTTTGCTCATCAACAGCCTTACTTGTAGTGGTACTGAACTAGTAGTGGAAGTACACCAGTTATAACTTTAAAAAAAAAAAAAAAAAAAAAATATATATAGAAAGGACCGTGGCAGGATGGTTAAGACATTCGCCTGCCAATATGTAAACCGCGAGTTTCTGGGTTTGTACCCAGCTCGCCCTTTCTTCCCAGTTTGACGAAAAAATCGAACTGAATGTCAAAGTCTATAAACCGAGGTCCCGTGCGTGAAAGCATGCAGAACATCTTGCGCACACGTTAAAATCCCGTTCCGCCTTTCGGAAGAGCAGGCCATCGTGTGCCGGTAGGAACGGATGACAAAAAAAAAAAAAAAAAATCCAGCATGCACACAGGTGTCTGTTTAGACACCTTCCCTGAGGGGAAAAAAATAATGGATAGGCGCTGCACTTGTGGCGACGCGCTCTCCCCGGGGAGAGCAGCCCGAATATTTCACGCAGAGAAATCTGCTGTGACATAAAGTGGTATTAAAAAAAAAAAAAAAATATATATATATATATGTGGGAGAAAGGAGGTAGTGGTGGTTTACAGGGGAGTGTGGGGCTTTGGAATTGGAGTCTGCACACATATACATCAAATGTCAGTATAGACTGCAGA
>CM060350.1:23779205-23781705 GCA_030674155.1 Stramonita haemastoma | reverse complement strand
AACGACACCGCATGCACAGTTGTGTCGTGTTTAGACACCATCCCCGAAATTGAATTGCGTCTACCTTATTTTTAATGGGGGGTAGAAACGGTCGCAGTACAGTACAGTCCCCCAGTTCACCCAGCTGTCAATGGGTACCTGCCCTCTTTAGGGTCAGGGAAGGTAAAGAGCAGCGAGGGAGAGGAGATGGGCGCCACCTGCCCTCAACATGCTGGCCCCTAGAGAAGCTGAGGTCTCTGACACTTCGCTACCCTACAACCACACAAGGTTATAGGACACCTTTGCTTTTACCGTTTAACGGTCGCATATGCAAAATCTCACCCCCATTGTTGAACCACGGAGCTCTAGCCCAGGAACGAAAAATCTATTTGAAAAAATGGTCTGCAAAATTTGAAGACCAGTCGAATATTTGGAATACTGGCGCTGAAAAGCCAGCCCTACTTGCGTTCTCGTTTTTTGAAGTTATGCACAACGATCCACTACATTTAAAAAAAAGAAAAGAAAAAAAGTCCAAAAATGCCAGCACTGAGCAATGTATCTTCATACTTTTAGCATTAGAGAGCCATGCTCGATTTAAGGGGAGAGAGAGAGGGGGAGAGGGAGGGACAGACAGACAGACAGACAGAGAGAAAGAGAGAGAGGGGAGGGAGGGAGGGAGGGGTATTCTGAGAGAGAGAGGGAGAGAGTGAGTGAGTGAGTGAGACAGAGAGAGAGAATGGATGCCAGACAATACTTATATACAAATTTTGAGAGAGAGAGACAGAGACAGACAGACAGACAGACAGACAGAGGACAGAGAGGACAGACAGAGGAGTGTGTTTTGAAGCTAGGGGTTTGCACGTGTTTTCGGAGAGTTTAATGAGCTCTCCATTCCTTAATTCTGCCATGGTTTGAAAATAGAACAGCCTGCCTACTGAATGTTGTGTGTGTATGTGTGTGTGAAAGGGCGGGGGAGGGGGGGGAGGAGATGGCAGCTGAGCTAGATCAAGGACTGTTAATGCTTTAAGCTTACAGATGATCCAGGAAGGCAGAGAAATGCTTTTTCCGTTCTTTGGCAACTCGTGTAGGCACGCGCGCAAACACACACACACACACACACACTTAGTGCTCAGCGCACGCACGCATGCGTGCGCGGGCACACATACACGCACATAAACATACTCATACACATACGCACATTCACATATGCACATACACATATGCACATATGCACATACACATACACATATGCACATAAACACACACACACACGCACACACACTCACATACACATACATGTACATGCTTGCGGGCGCGCGCGCACACACACAGAGACACACACAGAGACACAGACACAGACACACACACACACACACAACACACACACACACACACACACACACACACACACACACACACTTACACACACACACACACACACACACACACACACACACACCACACACACACACACACACTCTCTCTCTCTCTCTCTCACAATCCCTCCCTCCTCCTCCTCTCTCTCTCTCTCTCTCTCTCTCTCTCTCTCTCTCTCTCTCTCCTCTCTCTCTCTCTCAACACACACACACACACAGAGAAAATTTGGTAAAATCCAATTTTCCCCTTGAACGCTAATGACGGAGAACCATCCGTCAAAGCAATATCTTATCTCCCCTTATCTGCGTGCACGCAACGGAACCACCCCTCCTGACGTCATTTTAGCGTAACCGTCAGAGTATGTGACCCCTCTCCCCCTTCTGCCCCTTCCCCCACCCCCTTCTCTCTCTGTCTCTGTCTCTCGAGTTCAGTCTCTCTCTCTCTCTCTCTCTCTCTCTCTCTCTCTCTCTCCTCTCTCTCTCTCCTCTCTCTCTCTCTCTCTCTCTCTCTCTCTATTTCACTCTGTCTGTCTGTCTGTCTGTCTGTCTGTCTGTCTGTCTGTCTGTCTGTCTGTCTGTCTGTCTGTCTGTCTCTCTCTCTCTCTCTCTCTCTCTCTCTCTCTCTCTCTCTCTCTCTCTCTCTCTCTCTCTCTCCCTCCCTCCCTCCCCCCTCCCCCTCTCTCTCTAGAGTTTAGTTCTCTCTCTCTCTCTCTCTCTCTCTCTCTCTCTCTCTCTCTCTCTCTCTTCTCTCTCTCTCTCTCTCTCTTTCTCGTTAAGAGTTCTTTCTCTCTCTCCCTCTCCCTCCCCCCCCCTCTCTCTCTCTCGCTGTATGACTGTTAATGTTCATCTCCTAGCAATAATCATCTCATTTTATGTGTCGTTTATTATATATGGTTTTCCCACAAAACACGGTGACCGTTCTGGATTGACCCCTTAAATTATTTGACCCGGGCGGTTGATTCAAAGAAGGATAGCAGAGTTCGTTTTTAAAACCCTGCTTTAATCTTTATTACAGTTGCACTATTTTTTAAATCTGAGGTTGAAAATTTTTATTATAGGTGAAAATTTTTATTATGAGGTGGCATCCCTTATAGGGCCTCTGCAGTAGGCGGGGCTATAATAAACCACGGCAGCAGGATTGGATT
>CM060350.1:23774355-23776855 GCA_030674155.1 Stramonita haemastoma | reverse complement strand
TCTCTCTGACCGTCTCTTTTGATGGTTGTCTGTTATGTCTGCTTCTGTCCTTCATGTACTCTGTCTGTCTGTGTCTGTCGGCTCCTGTCTGTCTGTCCCGTCTCTCTCTCTCTCATCCTATCTCTCTCTTCCTCATTTCTTCCATCCTATGAAGCACAGGAGGAGAACAGACAGACAGACAAACAGAGAAAGGGGTAGGGAAGGAAGAGGAGATGGGGGGGAATGATCTTTAAAGAGGAATGGTATGGTCACTGGTGAAATGATGGCTGCATGAAACGTTTCCACTTTAACAGGAAAGGATTACAGCGCTTTCACAGCTGTCATCAATGCTGTTCCGGCCATTTCATGCGCACGTGCAGACACACTCACTCACAGCACGCGGCACACGTTCTCGTGCACTGTTGTGTGCGCACAGGCATGCATACATGCTGTATATACATTTAATACACATATATATATACATACATACATACATACATACATACATACATACATACATACATACATACATACATACATACATACATACATGCGTGCATAATCTTACTTACGTACATACATATGTACATACTACTTCGATTCCAAACCATATAAACAATATTTACAAGAATATGACAAAAAAAAACCAGAAAAAAATAACAAAAACACAGAACAATTGAAAACTGCTGTAAAATTAGAAATTGCACAATTGCGACTGCGTGTAAAGGTTGCCGTGAATAAAGCCACATGCAGGTCGTGACAGTAACGATGTTATAATTTCATGGTCGCACTTTACAGGGGAAAAAAAAGAGATACTAGGATCGCATCATAGACATGTAGACGTGGTGTGTGTGTGTGTGTGTTTTTGTGTGTGTGTGTGTTGGTGTGTGTGTGGGTGTGTGCGCGTGCGTGCGTGCGTGCGTGCGTGCGTGCGTGCGTGCGTGCGTGCTGGTGTTTCTGTCTGTCTTGTCTCTCTGTCTGCCTCTGTTTGTGTGTGTGTGTGTTTCTGTCTGTCTGTGTGTGTGTGTGTGCGTGCGTGCGTGCGTGCGTGCATTTATTTATTTATTCTTTTAAGTTTTATATCGAGAATAATGGAATAAGCACTCATGTGCTTTTTTCCATCCAGTCTCCGTGTGTATGCAGATTGTAAATCTTGTCATCTGTTCCCACTGGCACACAATGGCCTACACTTACGAAAAGCGGAACAGGATTTAACGTGTGCACAAGCTGTTGTGCGTGCATTCGCACACGGGGCCTTGGTTTAAAGTCTCATCTGAAGGACTTTTGGGGAGAGTGGAGTCTGCACTGTTGTTAACTCCAGGAGAAAAATCCCCTCGAACGGGAATCGAACCCGGGTCGTCAAATTTCGAGCGCAATGTTCTGACCACTAGGCTATCCCGTCCCCCTTATAATGTGACGGGGTGGTAAGTAGATTACCTCCCATGTGATCGGAGCGCGACAATTGCAGCGTCGTGTTTCTATTTACTATTTTTAGAGACACATAAATTGTGAATTTTCGATGCTCTGTTTCCTTGGGTAGTGGTCGAAAACCCTCTGTTGCACACACACACACTTCGCCTTCACGGTGAAATGAAGTATTTTGTGCAACCTCTTTTTTAGAGGTCACATCCTAAACTGTCTGGCTGTGCCGTGCTCCCGAGGTTTGTGCAGAGATGGGACATCAAATGTGTCCACTCTGTTATATGATATGTAAACATGTGTGTAATAATATGTATACATGTGTGTGTAATATGTATACCTGTGTGTGGTGTGCAGATTCCCTCCATCGTGAGATCAGTGTCGGAGGAGCGTTTGCTGGACATGAGGCAACAGGCTCAGTTTCTGTGGGAGACTTACTTCTCCTCCGTGGAGAAAATTGTCGCCACTTCTTTAGAGGTCAGTATGTGTGTTGTGTGTTGTTGTGTGTTGTGTGTGTGTGTGTGTTGGGGGTGGGGGGGGGGGGGTGTGGGGGGGGGGGGGGGGGGGGTGGGTGGTGGTGTGGTTGTGTTGTGTTGTGTTGTGTTGTGTTGTGTTGTGTGTGTGTGTGTGTGTGTGTGTGTGTGTGTGTGTGGTGTGTGTGTGTGTGTGTGTGTGTGTGCGCGTGTGTGTTGTGGTGTGTGTTGTGTGTGTGTGTGGTGTGTGTGTGTGTGTGTGTGTGTGTGTGTGTGTGTGTGTGTGTGTGTGTGTGTGTGTGTGTGTTGTGGTGTGTGTTGTGTTGTGTGTGTGTGTGTTGTGTGTGTGGTGGTGTGTGGTGTGTGTGTGGTGTTGTGGGTGTGTGTGTGTGTGGTGTGTGGTGTGAGAGAGAGAGAGGAGAGAGAGAGAGACAGAGACAGAGACAGAGACAGAGACAGAGACAGAGACAGAGACAGAGAGAAACAGACAGACAGACAGACAGAGTTTCTATGGGAGACTAACATCCCACCCCACCACATCACACCCTATCATACCACACAACACTAGACCACACCATACCACCACACACCACCACACATCACACCACACCACCACACACCACCACACA
>CM060350.1:23751855-23761855 GCA_030674155.1 Stramonita haemastoma | reverse complement strand
GTGTTAGGAGGGGGGGGGAGGATTAGTGTGTGTTGTGTAGGGGGGGGGGGGGGATTAGTGTGTGTGTAGGAGGGGGGGGGAGGATTAGTGTGTGTGTAGGAGGGGGGGGGGATTAGTGTGTGTGTGTGGAGGGATTAGTGTGTGTGTGATGTGTGTGGAGGATTAGTGTGTGTGTGTAGGAGGGGGGGGGGATTAGTGTGTGTGTGTGGAGGATTGTGTGTGTGTGTAGGAGGGGGGGGGGATTAGTGTGTGTGTAGGGGGGGGGGGGGATTAGTGTGTGTGTGTGTGGGGGGGAGGATTAGTGTGTGTGTAGGAGGGGGGGGGGATTAGTGTGTGTGTGTAGGAGGGGGGGGGGATTAGTGTGTGTGTGTGGGGGGGGGAGGATTAGTGTGTGTGTAGGAGGGGGGGGGAGGATTAGTGTGTGTGTGTAGGAGGGGGGGGGATTAGTGTGTGTGTGTGTGGGGGGGAGGATTAGTGTGTGTGTGTAGGAGGGGGGGGGAGGATTGGGTGTGTGTAGGAGGGGGGGGGGATTAGTGTGTGTGTAGGAGGGGGGGGGGGATATGTGTGTGTGTAGGAGGGGGGGGGGATTAGTGTGTGTGTGTAGGAGGGGGGGGGAGGAATTAGTGTGTGTGTGTAGGAGGGGGGGGGGGATTAGTGTGTGTGTGTAGGAGGGGGGGGGATTAGTGTGTGTGTGTAGGAGGGGGGGGGGGGATGGATTAGTGTGTGTGTGTAGGAGGGGGGGGGAGGATTAGTGTGGTGTGTGTAGGGGGGGGGGGGGATTAGTGTGTGTGTGTAGGAGGGGGGGGGGATTAGTGTGTGTGTAGGGGGGGGGGGATTAGTGTGTGTGTAGGAGGGGGGGGGGGATTAGTGTGTGTGTAGGAGGGGGGGGGGGATTGGTGTGTGTGTAGGAGGGGGGGGGGGATTATGTGTGTGTGTAGGGGGGGGGGGGTTAGTGTGTGTGTAGGAGGGGGGGGGGATTAGTGTGTGTGTAGGAGGGGGGGGGGAGTTAGTGTGTGTGTAGGAGGGGGGGGGGAGGATTAGTGTGTGTGTGTAGGAGGGGGGGGGGATTAGTGTGTGTGTAGGAGGGGGGGGGGATTAGTGTGTGTGTGTAGGAGGGGGGGGGGGGATTGTGTGTGTGTAGGGGGGGGGGGATTAGTGTGTGTGGTGTAGGGGGAGGGGGGGGGATTAGTGTGTGTGTAGGGGGGGGGGGGGGATTAGTGTGTGTGTGTAGGAGGGGGGGGGGGGATTAGTGTGTGTGTGGAGGGGGGGGGGATTAGTGTGGTGTGTGTAGGTAGGGGGGTGGGAGGATTAGTGGTGTGTGTGGAGGGGGGGGGATTAGTGTGTGTGTGTAGGAGGGGGGGGGGATTAGTGTGTGTGTAGGAGGGGGGGGGGATTAGTGTGTGTGTGGAGGGGGGGGGGATTAGTGTGTGTGTGTAGGAGGGGGGGGGATTAGTGTGTGTGGTGAGGGGGGGGGGGGATTAGTGGTGTGTGTAGGAGGGGGGGGGATTAGTGTGTGTGTGTGTGGGGGGGGGGGATTAGTGTGTGTGTGTGTAGGAGGGGGGGGGGGATTAGTGTGTGTGTGTAGGAGGGGGGGGGATTAGTGTGTGTGTGGAGGGGGGGGGGGGATTAGTGTGTGTGTGTAGGGGGGGGGGGGATTAGTGTGTGTTGTAGGGGGGGGGGGGGATTAGGGTGTTGGTGTGGATGGGTGTAGGGGGGGGGGGGATTAGTGTGTGTGTGTAGGAGGGGGGGGGGGATTAGTGTGTGTGTGTGGAGGGGGGGGGTGATTAGTGTGTGTGTAGGAGGGGGGGGGGATTAGTGTGTGTGTGTAGGAGGGGGGGGGGGATTAGTGTGTGTGTGTAGGAGGGGGGGGGAGGATTAGTGTGGTGTGTAGGAGGGGGGGGGATGTGTGTGGGGGGGGGGGGGGGGGGGAGGATGTGTGTGTGGTGTGTGTGTGTGTGTGTGTGTGGATTTGTGTGTGTGTGTGTGGTGTGTGGTGTGTGTGTGTGTGAGTGTGTGTGTGTGGTGTGTGGGGGGGGGGGGGAGGATTAGTGTGTGTGTGTGTGGTGGGTAGTGTGGGTGATGGTGTGGGTAGAGGTGTGGGTTGGTTGTGGGTGTGCGTGCAGGGTGGGGTGTGGTTGGCTGGGTGTAGATTATTTTTGTATTATTGTTTATATTTATCATTGTTATTTATGATTATGCTTTTATCATTATTTTCATTATATTATTATTGTTATCATCACCATCGCCATCATCATCATCATCATCATCATCATCATAATCATAATATAATAATAATTAATAATAATAATAATTAATAATAATAATAAAATTAATGATGTGATATAATATAATAATATAATAATAATAATAATAATAATAATAATAATAATAATTAATAATAACTTTTCTGTCATCATCATTACTGCATTTGTTACAGTCGGTCATGACTCACTTTGTGCCTTACAAGCAGATAGAGGCAGACGATATTATTATTGTATCATCATTATCATCATCATCATCATCATCATCAATCATCATCTCATCATCATTACTACTGTACAGTGTTGATTCTAGGGTTGCGCCTTGCGGGATTCCCGCATTTTTTTCAACTTTGCCGCAAAATAATGTGGACCAGTGCGCCCTGACGGATGCAAAAAAAATGTGGGATTAGCGCATATTTGAACAAAACAGTGCGCCCCCGCAACTGCTGTTGTATAGTTTCAAAATAGCGCTTTATGGTGTTGGTCTTTAGGTTGATACTCCGGGGACAGCAGGATGAATGATTAGCGCCAACAGTGGTCACAACCATCACAATGTGGCTGGTCTTGACGTTTTCTCCTACTCATTTACGTTCCTTACGTAATTTTTCAAAGGAGCGTGATCCTGAAAAGTGACGTCATTGTGACAAGAGATCGTTAGTGGTGTTAGTGGAGAAGCCAGTCCGTAGGGTTTTCAAAGCTGATGACCTTGAGTTTTCAAGGGGTTTTCAGATCTGGTAGACAAGTAGCTCCGTGTTTGGCAACAAGAATGAGTGCATAGGGGCTATCTACTTTTTGCCCCCCCCCCCCCCTTCCCCCCCCCCCCCCCCCCCCCCCTCCTCCCCCCCCCCCCCCTCCCAGAGGGAGGAAAGACGAAGGACACCCCTAGATGACTCTCTTACGAACCCCCCTCCCCCCTCCCTCTCCTCTCCTTCTCCTCTCTCTCCTCCTTCCTTCATGGGAGGAGGGAGGGGCAGACTTTGATATTGCTTTTCACCTCCACTCCAGTGACCTCCTAACTCGAAGGGAAAACTAAATTGACTGTCCCCTCCCCCCCCCTCCCCCCCCCCCCCCCCCCTCTCCTCCTCCCTCCTCCTCCCCCCCCCAGCCAGCGGAGGAAAAGTAGACTAGATAGCTAACCCCTTTTCTCTTACTCTAAATCTAGTTCTCCTCATTGAATGAATGACTTTTGACATCCTCCCCTCCCCACCATTTCTTTTTTCTTTTCTCTCTCTCCTTCTTCTCTCTTCTCTCTCTCTTCTCTCTCTCTCTCTCTCTCTCTCTCTCTTTCTTGGTAGGGGGGGGGGGGGGGTGAGGTAAGACTGATTTTGGCTCGCCTCTTTTTTCATCTAGATCTAGCTCTCCAACACAAATGAGGAAATACAATTTGACTTGACTCTCTTCCCTTTCCCCCCCCCCCCTCTCTCTCTTTCTCTTCCTCTCTCTCTCTCTCTCTCTCCCTCCCCACCCCCTCCCCTCTCTCTCTTTCCTGTTAAGAAAGACCAGCTGCAATACGTAAGGTGTATATTAAACCTGTCTGCCTACATACCATTCCTGTTTGTTTTGTTTCTCTCGTTCTTGAAAATACATGAAAATCAGTACTACGGTATTATGAGCAAATCTACTTACTACTTGTCCCCTTTTTTATGAAGAGAAAAGGGGGGGAGGGGGGGCAAATGCCCCCTTTTTTTCATTTCAGGGGGCCCTTGGGCCCCCTTTTTTGAATTCCTAGAATCAACACTACTACTACTACTACTACTACTACTACTACTACTACTACTACTACTACTACTGTGTTTGTTACAGTCGGTCAATGCTCACTTTGTGCCTTACAAGAAGATAGAGATGGACAATATTATTTTTGTCATCATCATCATCATCATCATCATCATCATCATCATTACTGTTATCATCATCATTACTGTTATCATTATTATCATGTAGACAGACAGACAGGTTCGTTGGTTGTCGACAATAAGGGGGTTAGAAGATATGGGGAAGGGGAAGATGGTAGGATGACTCAGGCACTCCACATCTCAAACGTATTGATGGAGGCCAGGCAGGGGTGTTATGGTAACACGTTTATTGTTTCATTTACCATAACAAAACAACACACACCTGAAACAAATACAAAATTCAGGTAACTATCCACATTTAAAACACACACCTGAAACAAATAAAAATTCAGGTAACTATCCACATTTAAAACCACACCTGAAACAAATACGAAATCCATGTAACTACCCATAACTAACCAGGTACATAGCTCATGAAAGGCACACATAGCAAATACTATTGTCGTCTATGGTCTAGCCGAGTATCAGAATAAAACTCCTTTCATCACTTACACCAGGATACCAAGTTAATCCTAGGAAACCAATAGAGAGTATATACTTGTAAATCAAACAACCAAGGATTACAATCAACCAGGAAAACTCTTTCCTCAGCACTCTCAACTGATGTTATCTTAATAATATCCAACAGAACTTAGTTTATGCTAAGATCTTTTCCACAACATTGGTTCCTATCAAACCCATGGATATCGTAACACAAGAGAGAAAGAGAGAGAGAGAGAGAGAGAGAGAGAGAGGAGAGAGAGAGAGAGAGATGAGAGAGAGAGAGAGGAGAGAGAGAGGGTAAGGAAGAGATTGAGCAGGCATAATCTAGCGTCTTAAAAATCACATACAAAACTAGCAGCTTTACGTGCATATGACTGACCATAATCACACATGGTTGCTGAAGCCCCTAGTACAATAATAAAAACAAGTATCACAAGGACCAAGCTAGTCCTTACTTTCAGACAACCTCCACAGTTTCCAACTCAACGTTGTCTATTCCAATTAAACTATACCGTAATAGTTTAAACACAATAACTTTGTACTAGTCCACATTAATTTATCTGCGATCACTGCGATTTATAAACTTCGTCTCGGAATAACACGAAACCAAATCGATAAACATCCAATCAATGTAAAATAAACCCAAGCTCTCACAATTAAATAATAAAAGTCTTACGATTCTCAACCAACTTCCGTGTGTCAAACAATACACACTGTCACGAAACCAAATCCATCATTAAATTCAGTTAGTATAGGGGATCGAATTTGTTTGTCGAATGGACTATCACCCTGATAAACTGAACTACAATAAAAGAAAATGTTTCACTTACAGCTCAACCAAAAAGCAGCTACTGCACTAGCTTGTCACATTTTTAGGGCTCCGACAGTTTGCGGACGTCTTGCCGTCTTCAGGTTGTTGCAGGGAATGGCTGAGCGACTGTCCGCTTCCCTTACTTCTTCCCAACTATTTCTGTCCTCAGCCAATAGATTTGAACTAAGCATGTCCAGGGGGGTACCAGGTGACTTGGGCTTAGCCCAATCAATTTAAACTGGAAATTTGAAAAGAACCAAGTCAGCAAAAGTTGACCACAACAACAAGCTTGTTGAGCAATAGACTAGCAGGGCCGACCTGTTAATTGTCGCCCGCTTGTCTTTAAGTGGGAAGCCACGACTGACTCACTTGCGGACTCTGTCTCTCTAGTCCTACCCATAGCGCTAAACAAAGAAAAGTAAGTCCAGTACACATAGACCTATGCCAGCCCCTGTAACACTCTTAGAAGAGAAGGGGAAGGAGGAGGGGGGGGGGGGAGGAGAGGGTTGTAGTCTACCCTAGTGTCTAGTTATAGTGTCTAAAGTGCACACTATAACAATCATCATCATTATTATTATCATTCTCATCACTGTGTTTGTTACAGTCGATCAACGCTCACTTTGTGCCTTACAAGGAGATTGAGACTGACATATTCATTCTTCATCATCATCATCATCATCATCTCATCTCTTATCATTATTATCATCATCATTATTGTTATCATTCATCATTACTGTGTTTGTTACAGTCGGTCAACAGCTCACTTTGTGCCTTACAAGGAGATAGAGACGGACGATATCATCATCATTCATCATCATCATCATCATCATCATCATCATCATCATCATCATTCATCATCATTTACATCATCATCACTGTGTTTGTTACAGTCGGTCAATGCTCGCTTTGTGCCATACAAGGAGATAGAGACGGACGATACTATTTTATCTATCTATCATTTTCATCATCATCATCATCTTCATCATTTTCATATCATCATCATCATCATCATCATCATCATCATCATCATCATCATCATCATCATCATTATCATCATTACTGTGTATGTTACAGTCGGTCAATGCTCGCTTTGTGCCTTACAAGGAGATAGAGACGGATGATATTTTTCCTGTTATATCATCATCATCATCATCATCATCATTATTATCATCATTACTGTGTTTGTTACAGTCGGTCAACGCTCGCTTTGTGCCTTACAAGGAGATAGAGACGGATGCAGTGTTTGGTCTGGATGAAGACGTTCTGTTGAGCACTGAAGAGGTCAGTTCTGTACTGTGCTGTACTGTGCTGGGCTGGGCTTGGCTGGGCTTGGCTGGGCTGTGTAGTGTACTGTTCAGTGCTGTATGGTACTGTGATGTGCTGTACTCTACAATATTGTACTGTTCTGTATTATTCTGTAGTGGAGTGGAGTGGAGTGGTAGTGGATGTGGGAGTCGTAGTGTTGTGTACTGTACTGTACTGTACTGTACTGTATGTACTGTACTGTATGTTACTATACTGTGCTGTGCTGTGCTGTACTGTACTGCACTGCACTATAATATGCTTTATCCTGTGTTGTTATTGTTGTTATGTGTTGGCGATGTGAGGAAGTACTTTAAGTAACAGAATATCAACAGACTAAACAAGATATTAACAGAAAATCCCCAGAATCTCAGCACAAAATAAACACAATATTAACAGAAAATCAATAAGAATCTTAACAGAATATAAACACAATATTAAAACAGAAAACCAACAGAATATAAACACAATATTAACAGAAAATAACCTAATCTCAACACGAAAATCCACAGAATCTCAGCAGAATATAAACACAATATTAAAACAGAAAATCAACAGAATATAAACACAGTATAAAAGAAAATCAATATAATCTCAACAGAATATAAACACAATATTAAAACAGAAAATCAATAGAATATAAACACAGTATAAAAGAAAATCAATATAATCTCAACAGAATATAAACACAATATTAAAACAGAAAATCAACAGAATATAAACACAGTATAAAAAAAACAATTATTCAACAGAAATAAACACAATATTAAAACAGAATTCAACAGAAAATAACAGAGTCTCAGCAGAAAATCAACACAATTTTAACAGAAAATACACAGAATCTCAACACAATATAAAACACAATATTAAACAGAAAATGAACAAGAATTCAACACGAAAATCAACAAAATCTCAGCAGAAAATGAAAACAATCTCAACACAATTAAAAACACAATATTACAAAATCAACATGAAAAAAACCAACAAATCTCGCAGCTCTTTAACACTTTCTTCTCCTTTCCCCCCCCTACCCCCCCACCTCCCCCCCCCCCCCTCACCCCCAACACAGGTGGACTTTGCCTTCAGCGTGTGGCGGGAATTCCCGGAGAGGATTGTGGGATACCCGGCCCGCAGCCATTATCTGGGACGAGCAGCGAGGGAAGTGGCGCTACAGCAGCAAGTGGACCAACAGCTACTCCATGGTGCTGACAGGCGCTGCTGTCTACCACAGGTCTGTGGGGTTGGTTTGTGTGTTGTGTGTGTGTGTTTGTTGTTGTGCTGTTGGTTTGTCTTTGTGTTTGTTATGTTTTGTTGTGAGGTGAAGTTTTGTCCTTCTTCTATCTTTTCTCTTGTTGATGTGCTCGTTGTCTTTTGGGGATGATGCCTGTGCTTTTTTTTTCTGTCCGTGTAGTCTGCAGTTTCGTGCTGTTGGCATGTGCTCTCTTATAACATGTTCGATTCTGTGCTTGTGGCTTTGTCTTCAATTTTGATGTACATGGTTCATATCTGTCATCTGCTGTCTGTCTAGTTTTGTTCATTCTTGTCTTGTGGCACAGTGTTGAGATGGTGTTGGGCTTCCCCAGCTGAACACCCTGGGGGTCTGTCACCCAGAACATGCACACTCTGTCTTCCTCCACCCCCACCCCCAAACAAACAACAAAACCAGATTGGAAAAGAAGCAGGCCCCCAAGACAAAACAAAACAACAACAAGAAGCACAAGACAAGACAAGACAACATGAAGGAAGAAAGTTCAACAAGAACGAGGAAAGAAGACAGTGGAAAAAAAGGAGTGGTGGGTGGGTGGGTGGTGTTTGAGTGGGGAGGAAAACTGGAGGGGGGATGGGAAATGGATGAAGGAGGGGAGATTTGAGAAGAGAGGAAGAAGGAGGGGGGGTATGGAGAGAGAGGGAGGGAGAATGAGAGATTGGAGAGAGGAAAGAGGAGAGAGAGAGGGGGAGAGAGAGAGGGGAGAGAGAGAGAGAGGAGAGGAGAGATGAGAGAGAGAGAGAGAGAGAGAGAGAGAGGGGGGAGGGAGAATGAGAGATTGAGAGAGAGGGATAATGAGAGATGGAGAGAGAGAGGCAAGTGTATTATACACAGAGAGAGAGAGAGAGAGAGAGAGGAGAGGGGGGGGGCAAGTGTATATATACACACACATATTTGTCTGCACCCTCCCCAGGGCCTTTCTTCTTTCTTTTGCTTTTTCTCTCACTTTGCACTCGACCATCTGCCCCCCCCCCCCCCCCCATCGTCTTTTTCTTTTCTTTCTTTCTTTCTGTCTGTCTGTCTTTCTTTCTTCCTTCCTTCCTTCCCTTTCTTTTCCTTCCTTTCTTTTTTTCTTTTTTTTCTTTTTCTTTTAGAATCTTGAACATATTTGGGGCATATTTCTTTCCCTTGAATGTATGCATGTAGCAGTTATAACAGGCTAATGTTTTTTTCAGGGGATAGGTTTACATGGGCCGAGAAACTTAACTGCCTGCCTGACACAATATGCTTGCTGATTATGCAGTTTTGCACATATGTGACGCTCCACCACGAAATGAGTCGCTTAGCACCTGACCCACTTTCCCACTAGGAGCCATTTAAGGCTGGTGGGGGTCAGGTTGTCGATTTTGAGATTTTGGATTGATTATAAAACTGTAGCCATTGTTCTACCTTGTAGTGAAATATCATGGATAATTTTTTTTTGGTTTTTAAAATGTTTTAAAATACCCAAGGCCTCTGTGTCACCTACTCGGAAACTAAATTTTGTCCAATTTCTCATTTTGTCAGTCCGCAGTGTATCATTTCAACTTGTAATAACTTTTCATACAGTTGTCCGATTTCATCTTGTTTTTTGTATTGTATAGCCATTTCATTGCAAATCAATAGCATGTCAGTAACTAAAACTTTGACCTATGGTGCAATGCGACTCATTATGTGGTGGAGCGTCACATATGTGAAAGTGATTGTAGGCACAGGGAGCAAGAAGCTTAGTGGTTAGAGAGCGTTGCACTCGTGATCTGATGGCCTGGGATCGAGTCACCACAGACGCCTGTTTTAGGGGATTTTACCCTGGAGTTAACATTAGTGCTGACTCCCACTCTTCTAAAGTTCATCGGATGAGATTTGAACCAAGGTCCCGTGTGTTTTGGTATGAATGTGATGGTGAACATCTTGCGCTTATGTTAAGAGCCTATTCTGCCATTTTGGAAGAGTGAGGTTGTTGTGCCGGTAGGAAGAGATGGTGATTAAAAACGCAACACACACATACACAACACAACACCAATCCACATCACAAGAACACATA